>PXOD01000280.1:0-42572 GCA_003012165.1 Paramyrothecium roridum
GATGTCAAGAAACCGGCTATGCCAAGACGATAGCTGTTTGATCCCCGAGCAGTCTCAGCATATTATTCCCGTGACCCAGCGACGAAAAAGGAACCTACTTGATATTCACAGCAACCACTGGTGTATTACGGGTGATTGAAAGTTGTACAATCTTTGCTTGGTTGTAGTGAGGGTACCAACTCGACCCAAACATGAAGCCGCCACCGTGAATGTAGACAAGCACCGGCAGGCGGCAGCCTGGGCCTTTGCCGTCCACCCAGGGGACCGTGATATTTAAGTTGAGGCCTTCCGTTTCGGAAACCGGGGGTCGATTAGAAACGTCAAGTGTCTTCTGGATGAAGTTCGACTCCATCTCGAAGAAGTGACTGGGAAAAACAGGCGATGGACTATGTGTTGGCACACGAAGTTTTCAGTAAGTTGTTCTATATACGGCGCCCAATTTTCCGAATCATATACGATTCTCCATACTCACCCATATTCTGTAGCATCAATATTACCAGAATTAGATGCCGACTTTGCGACCTGAGAGGCATCGAAACGCCCAGTCACAAAACCATATTTGAGCCCTCGAAATTGGGCGACGTTGCCATCACCTTTGCCGATGACTCTTCCCAGCGACGGATGGTGTATTTCGATAACCATTTGTGCTTTCCGGTTCGATACTTACAGCTTTTCGCTTAAGTCAAGACGGCTCAAGTCGCAATGAGTAGTGTCAAACTTAGTTTTTTATCTTCTTAGCAGGTCTGTTATTAAGAGATGTCACGAGTATATCTCTTTCCACTATTAATACCTAGCCAGAGAAGAAACTGCAACCCGAGCTATACCGGACAACACCCGGTGCTGTAACCATGTCTTTTGAGTAAATTGCGTATAGGTCCGAGCCTTTCCAGCTTTTCCAGCTTTCCGGGCCTCCACCGTGCGTCCAACCATCAACGTCCCACCGAGCGGATCCCGAACCCCGCCGACTTGGGTCGCGTACCACCTCAATATAGGCAAACTTGATCAGTATTTGTGGATCAGCATTCTGGGGGATGACTTTGGGCCAGTTGCAGTACACTTGAACCATTAGATTCGTGGGTTCAATAACCCAGTGATTCAACTGGAACCAATCACACCCAACGGCCATATCTCAGGCCCCGCCCCTTGCGTCCTGAGATAGTGTGTGCCAAGAAATCATTGGTCTGCATACCAACAGTCAGGGCACAGATGAGCTGCCTGGTCTTCTTGTTCGGCACTGATAGTCCGGGAACCCAGTCCGTACCCACCTCACAATGCACCGCGTCGAACGCGGCAGCCAATCAATGCTTTGTATTGACTTGGGATTCCGCCGGAATCCGGGGGAATGCGGATTCATCCAGGCTAGAGAGGAGTCTATGCGGGCAGACGCCCGTCATGATTCGCGACCTAGAGCACATAAGGCATGCTTTATTGGTGGTGCTTAGCGGCGTGCCATCGAATTGTGCACATTCTGGCCCCCAGTTCGCTTTGAGTCTTCCTACAGTATCATTCCATCAACCGATACGCGGGGACAGTTTCCAAGTAAGGCACTACTACAGAGTGCGAGATAAGGACAGACGT
The DNA here is from genome assembly GCA_003012165.1 of Paramyrothecium roridum. Taxonomy (NCBI): domain Eukaryota; kingdom Fungi; phylum Ascomycota; class Sordariomycetes; order Hypocreales; family Stachybotryaceae; genus Paramyrothecium; species Paramyrothecium roridum. The sequence goes on from PXOD01000280.1 coordinate 1,579, forward strand.
TGAGATTGATCTGCGTCAAGCATGGATGGCAAGATACAATGTAAATAAAGAGACCGATCCGTAGGTAAATATTGCATAGATCGCACCATGATCAGTCGTATTCTACGGGCGTCCGGGACAATAACTATTTTTTTATACCTTGTAAAGCCATTTGCTCTATCCGATTTCTTCTTCTGACCAGACTCAATGGCAAGGCAAATGTCGGCCAACACTTCCACTGCGCAAACTGCGGCCCACCTCGATGGAGATAGCGCTAGCAAGGGAGCCACTGGCTCTCAGCGAGCATCAAGTGATCCCAGCTCTGGCCACATTCTCACCTACAACGTTGATCTTCTCCCAAGACGTTATAGCTTCTTGACCTTGTTCAGCCTGTTTGTGGCTGCTGGAGCCGGAGTACGTAGAGGCTTTTTTCCCCCTTCTTTCTTTGTGCAAGAACGAACTGACAGCACGGTCAACAACAGTGGGAATCGGTAGTTGCAAGTTTATTCCAACTTTTGAATGGCGGCGGTTTGCCAATGTTTTTCTGGGGCCAAGTAATTGCACTGGCAGGTGTCCTCTGTATGGCGGGCACTGTCGGGGAGATGGCAAGGTATGTCGCCGAAGCACACATCGGCGAACCTTTTGGAAGCTCACCTATGATGCATCTAGTCTTTGGCCGTCAAGCGCGGCACAATACCAGTGGGCGGTCGTACGTAGCCATATTTCCTAGGCTGCTACCGGCCAAAGAAAACACGTTGCTAACAGGCTGCTCCTTTTGACTGCAGGAACTCGCTCCCCCTCGAGCTAAGCGATTGGTTGTAAGTTAAAACTAGGGCTCTATTCAGTGTATTCTTAACTTTTAAGCAGCTAACATAATGAAGGGCTTTTTGATGTGCTGGTTAACAACACTGTCTTATGTTTTCTCGACCATCACAACTACTTTTACCTTGGTCTTGACCATTCAGGGAGTTGCGTCCATCGCCACTGGCTACGAAGCACGTCGATGGGAAGCATTCCTTGTATGTCCAACATTCCTATTCTTATTCATACTCTGACTTTTTCTTCCCTTCTTTTGTGGCACCCTCACTCACATTTTTTAGGCAGTTGTCGGTTTCCAGTTGTTCGCGGCAGTCTTTAACATTGTGTGGCCTCGCGGGGTGCATTATGCAGCAATTACTTGTGAGTTGCCATCTATCTCAGTGCTACTGTTAGCTATATGCTAAAAAAAAACCCGGCCCACAGCATTTACCGCCCATATCGTCGGTTTCTTCGTCCTGTCCATCACTGTTCTTGTTAAGTGCGAGCAGTACAACACACCGAGGCAGGTGTTCTTGACTCTCACCGATTCCACCGGCTGGAACAACAAACCCATATCTTTTATGGTTGGAATGCTTCCTGTCTTGTTCAGCTTCATATCTCTCGATATCCCCGCCCATTTTGCAGAGGAGACTGTCAATGCTCGGCAAGCTGTCCCTAGAACGATTCTTTACGGCTCCATCACCCAAGCCTTCATCGGTTTATTCTTCAATCTCTCCCTAGCTTTTAGCATGGGTCCTCCGGAGCGCATTTTGGAAGATCCTACTGCCATTGTGAGCACGGTTTCCACTGTAGGTCTTCCATTCAATGGGAAAGCTACAAATTGTTAATCTTTGCAGCTTGTTTTGGTCGTAACTGGGTCCAAGATTGGCGCCATTCTGTTCCCCATTCTACTCTGCTGGGTGACTGCATGTGCCACTGTCCAAGGATTCGCCCTTACCAGTCGTGTGGTCATGGTCATGGGCCGCGATAACGTTGTCCCGTATGGCGCCTGGATTGCCAGCCTTCATCCGCGTTGGAACGTCCCTGCCAATGCCATGATTGTTCAATTTTTCATCCAGATTGCGGTGGCTTCGATCTACGTTGGCAACACCACAGCCTTCTATGGCGTTACGAGCGGCTCCATTGTTATCATCTGCCTGAGCTTGCTCGTTCCTATTGCCCTTCACATCATCTATGGGCGAAGCCTAAACCTCTCATACGGGCCCTGGAAGATGCCCCGCCTCTTGCGCATCCCTGTCAATATCCTGGCCTTTTGCTTCTACACATTCTTTATGATCGCCATGGTGCTTCCCTCCACTGCTCCGGTAACTCCTGAGAATATGTTAGTCGAACAATGTCCCCACTAGATAACGCAGCATTCACTGACTTTTCCTTCCTCCCAGGAATTACGCGTCGGTACTTACACTTGGGCCGATTATTCTAGTGCTCGTGTTGTACACGTGTTGGGGCCGCAAGAACTATTTCGGTGTTCTCTTTGATATCGCCGCTCTTGAAGCGACTGAGGTAGACTTTGCAAAGTTAGAGAGTAAGGTCTAACATGACAATTTGAGATAGATTGCTACCAAGAGTACATTAAAATTGTAGGACTTATCGTTTAATAAGCGAAATAAGCAAGCTATCATATACATGTACCAATGCATTATTACCTTGTACCCTGCTACATCCAATTACTATGTGAGCGCTTGCTGTAATTCTGCGTTGGTAATCACATCACGTCCACCTCCTTGTGCTCTCGGGAGGCAAAGGGGTAGGGGTTGATTAGCCTTGTCAAGTATGCAAAATGGCAGACGAAACCTCACAATAGGCTGGCGATGTTATGATTAGCCTCTTTCAGCATTGTGTGCAGGTGACATTGCTTACCCTATAGAGGACCCATGGAATATGCCATAAAAAAGAGATTAATTCTGGTAGAAAGTTGATGATTGAAACGCTTTTCTCCTTCTTCTAATATACATCTTTTGCTTTAGAAAACTTTGGCACTTGCCGGGTTACTCTCAGAAAGATTTGGCGGTTGTTGATGCCATTGCAAAGCATTTCGCTGGACGAGAAAATGCGATAACTTGGGCAAGGTGTGAGTTGTCATTTTTCTGCCCCAATAAAGGATTCTGATGGTACTGTACAAATTATGACATGATTGCAATATTCAAGATGCCTTAGGGAAGTGCATCAAGCTTCTCGCAAGATTCCGTGCGCCAATGAAGTAGGCAAGTTCCCGTGATGCAATTGCCTTAGCTCTCAAAGCCAACCTCCAAAATTGAGGGGCTCACGTGATCGTGCACGGCATCTCGACTACAACACACTTGCCGGAGCCACCGGTCTGATTGGGCGCTGTTTCCAAGCACCCAAACTGAGCAGCGCGATCAGCACTCCACGTGCTGCTAGACCGCCAGATATCGTTACATCAGCACAGGCGCCCCAGCTAGATGGGCAGTCGAGCATGGAGGAGCCACCTCGGCCGAGACAGGCGGCGTGCCTCGTCTGTCGCCGGAGCAAGATCAAGTGTGACTGGCAGCCCTTTGAGGACCGCTGCAAGAAGTGCATCCAGCTAGACGCCGAGTGCGTCCGCCCTTCGTACCAGCCCGGCCGCCAGAAGGGCATAAAAAAGCAAGCACGCAAATCTCATCTCATCTCATCTGTACTCTACACGATCCACTTTGACTGACACACCCCCTAAAGCAAGCGTACGGGGCTTGACAAAGCTCTTTTCCAGATCCGCCAGGCCGTCAAGAGAGCCCAGGGTGGAACCCATAAGACCTCCGAGGACGACCAGGTCTTGGCGCATCTGCAGAGCCTGCTCGGTGACGTCGGCACCGACGGCGCGGCGTCGAGCTCGCATCGCCCGGGTTCCTCGGTCCTCGCGGACACGCCTGATTCTGTGGACGACGAGGTCAACTCAGACGACGACGACGGGGCTGCTGACCAAATAGGGCCCTTGAACGTGGCTGGGCTGACCCAGCGTTCACAGGGCGACCTTGTCATTGATGATGCGGAAAACCCTCTTCAGCTCCTCGCCCGCGCGTCCTACATTCAGCCTTCGCCCGACTCACGATACGGCAGGTCCCCTCAGTCAGTGCAAATCTCATCCTTGACGGGGCGGGACGATCCCGGAAGCGACTTGGATGCTTTCTTCCAGCCTGGACAGGCACATCTCGACGTATTTGAGGATGGCGACCCTGTCTCGCTGGGGCTCGTTTCTGAGGAAGAAGCCGACTCATTATTCACATTGTACGCATGTAAACTTTTAAGCTGGAATCTAGACTAACATACTCGTAGCTTTCATCAAAGACTGGCTCACACTAGATGGGGCCTTGATCCTAGACTATACACCGCTGAATTCACTCGCTCGCGCTCCTCCTTCCTCTTCACATCCATCATGGCCGCCTCGGCCTTGTTCATGCAGTCGTGCGCGGCACTCTCGAAGCGTTTGTCGAACCATGCAAAGACGCTCGCCCATCGAGTCATGACCCGTCGCTTCCGATCAGTAGAGATTGTCCTTGCTTTCTTAGTCAACATCCCGTGGATGTTTCCCGGCAAGCAGAGCATGGACGATGAAACGTGCACGTACATGGCCATGGCGAGTACCATGGCTATCGATCTGTCGTTGCATAAATCAGTCGCCCCTACCGATCGATTTCAGTCAAGCGGGAACGTTGGCGTTGCCCGCGCCGACTATCTTGACCCGCGCGCAGCCTTGTCCATAGATGGATTCTTGGAGGTTGACCCTCGTTCGGAGAAAGGCAGACTGCTGCTTCGAAGCCGTGAGCGATGTTGGATCGCCTTGTTTGTGCTTGAGAGAGGGTGGGTTTCTTATTCAACCTCTTCACTGATCGTGCACTAAATGTTGATTCAGCATGTCCTTGGCCCGAGGCCGTCCATTTTCTGTTCCCATCACTCAATCTCTGAAGGAATGCGATAATTGGCACAGATCAGATTTGGCGGACCCGCAGGACGGCCCCCTGGTGTCAATGGCAGTTCTCCGAAGAGATTTGGTAAGATGTTCTTGATAATTCAAGCTGCGTATGCTAGCTAATGCAGACAGGATGGCCTTTTCGCCACAGTTCGAGCCCTCTGTGATGGGTCATGTAATCCTTCGAGCGACGGCTCGCTCGTCGCCCAATCGTATGTGTAACCAACGGTTCTTCTTCTCCCTGTCGTTAACAAATATCAGAATACAGGGTGCAATTGAGCGTTTCTTTGACCAGTGGTTCACAGAATGGGGGTTCGCCATTGGCACTGGTCCTGGTTTGTTACGCATCCCAACCTCTACGCTGCGACAAGACTAATTTTTGCGAAGAACGCCGGTTCCCTCCGTATGTCGAAATCCTGGTGACACATACACGCCTCTCCATCTACGGTGGTGTTATCAACCACCCAACTGCCCCTCTAGAAGTACGCAGGTTCTTTCACGCTGCTGGTCTTTCTTCAGCGCTCAATGTCATGCGCGTCTCTATCCAGGGTGAAGCTCAGCTGCAGTCCATGCCCAATAACACGGCCATCATGGTCTCGTTTGCGGCATGTTTTGCGCTCACGTTGAGTGCTCACGCCACCGGCGACTCGGTCCTCGCTCCAAGTGTACGCAACCTCATTGAGGAGGCGGCCATCGTGCTCATTAGGATTGGGAAAGTGACGACGCATCGGAATGGTCTCTCTGTCCTCTACGGTAAATACTTGAAGCAAATTGTCAAGCGCGCAGCCATTGCGAATGCAGCCACGAACAACCCAACGGAAACGCCACAAATGCAAGAAGGCGAGAACTTATCGATACAGAATGCCTTGCTAGACCAGCAAGATCCGGCCCTCTGGCCCGAAACATTCCAGTTCTCCACAATGTCCAACGATCAAATCCAGCAGATCTTGAACGAGCCCAGGAACGACCTCGAGCCTTCATTTGGCGGCCTCTCGTGGGAAGATATGACGAACTTTGACTGGCTCTCTTGGCCTGAAATTGGTATCTAGAGAATAATGCGACGCAAAATACACAACAGAGCCTCAAATCACTATCATGGCTGAGCCACCTTGTCTCCCAACTTCAATCGGTCGGGCTCTAGCCATGGGATCCCCACTGTGGTTAGCTTCCGTAGCTGCTCCATCAAGACGAACGTCAAAATCGTGTGAGGACTGTACAATCATGAGCTTCGATTCAGGGGGACCAATTGATGTGAGCACTTACGTTAGTCTTAGCCATGCCGGCAACCACCCTTTCATCAAAAACCGGGGGCCTTCCTCGCGAAGACCCGCGCGAAAGACACCGCCCAATCCCTTTGCTAGTAGTTAGCATTGTTTGTAGATGCAAAAATGACCGTTCATCTTACCTCTTTACCAGCACTTGACTGCAAGCGGCTCTTGAGCACATCGGCAGGCGCGCACAGCGTGGTGGCCATAGTTCCGGCAGCTAGAGATGAGGCGGCATGCGTGTAGACATCGTCTGCCAACCCAGCAGAGCCGGTGAGGTATTGTTTGGCCGTTGAATACCTATTGGCAAACATTGGTCAGCGGTGGGCAGAGAAGTTGGATCGTGGTGTAGTTTATTTACGTTGCAATCTGAGAAACATCTACATTTGTGTTAGCTTGATTGACCCCAAGAGAATGAAAGGCAGCAACCTACTCATAAGAACGCTTCGGGCAATGTTTGCGGTAATGCCCTTGCTGAAAGCTTGCAAGCCTTCCTCCCGGGAAGTCCTGAACAAGCCTGTGAAAGCGTTGCTGTATCCGAATCGCTGCGCCGGCGCCTTGGCACCATCCGCGCACATGCGAACCAAAACGACCTCGGCCGGGTTGCCTATGAGTCCTGCGATGCCACCCGCAACGGCAGCGCAGGCGATGTTGGAGCCCAGGGACAGCTTCGACTCGCCCGAGTATCGCAGCCATTGTTGGGACAAAATGCTGTGAAGACCGAACCTAGCGGTGGAGTAGGTGCCTTGGCGGAGTATCGAGGCCGAGAGACCAGCCCAGAGCGAGGGTACGCCTGCGCAAGGTAATGTTAGCTTTTGCTGTTTTGCGGAAATTGCTGAATGGTGAACAGACCGTCTCTGGCGGCGAACCGGTACATCATGCTCAGCATGGGCGTTTGTGTTTTCAGCACCTGCATTCGACTAATCATTTTAAAAACAAAGAATCAGCACAATATTCTGGACGGTATCGTCTTTGATTGCACTGACTATTTCGTCTGATCTAATGGGTGTGCTAACACATATCGTGAGTAAACGAGTCGACATGGACGTCAGAGGTCCAAACTCACTGAAACAGACAGCCATGCAGGCTGCTGCACCACTGCGCCGAACCGTGTAAGTCAAAGCACCCCAGACAGGGTTGAGCAGTATCTTGCTTACCCTAGCCAGAATGGCTCCTTGGGCTTCTGCGTCGCGCTCATGGTTCCCTCTTCGCACTGGCAATTACGAGAAAAGCCTTCCTCGCTCCGACAACGCCTCGCAACTCATCCCCTTACCAGCGTTGCTTAATACTGCCGTGGGCTTCATTCTCGGATGTCAAAAGATGAGCCCGGCAATATGCGGGGAAATGGAGAATGACAAGGGTCGGAGGGGTCGGGAATCGGAGTCGCGTCGGCGCCAGATTTGGTCTCCGGCCGTTCGGGGGCCAGAATGTGTTCGACTGGATCGTCCGAAGCTACGTCAAGCTTCTGCTTAAAACTCCCTGCAGCACGCAATCAAGCGGAAACGATCAATTGCCCCGAAACCAGGCGAGGAACACCGTTGAACCATGTCCAAGCTATCTGCGTCGCTCAAGGCGCTCGTCAACGCGCCCTTTGCGCGCTCGGGGCCACTGCCCGCGCCCGGCCAGGCACACGAGCTGTTCCAGTCGATTGCGCGGGACGCTTCGAAACGAAATGTTGGCGCTCGCTCATGGCTTGCGATCTCGGTAGGTTTGAACAATCTTCGAGGCTGTTAGAGGGCTTGGCTGACCACAAGTGATGAATAGACCGCCACGACCTTTACCCTCAACTCTCCTGACTCCCTGCCCGTCCTGCACCGGGTCGCATCATCCGATAGCTCGCTAGGTGGCGTCAAGGCCGCAGAGTTTATACGCGAAGTCGGCCTCAAGTGCATCAGCTTCAACGGCATCCCCCGAACCATCAACTGTCTGAACGCGTTCCACGCTTCCCTGCCACAAGACATCACCTCCAAGCTGAGCACGAAGCCGAGCCGGCAACCGACGCCAGAAAATCTCGAGGACCGCCTAGCGCGAGGCCGAGGCTTGTGGGACTCGGTGTATCGCCCGTACGAGGATAAGCTGTATGAGAAGCTGGCGCTCGCGCATCCTGACCTGCCTACATTCATCCTCAGCGACAACTACGCCGGGCTGCTGAGCGACCCTCCCATAGAGCAGCGCGGCACGCTAGCAAACGTCGGTCGGGTGTACACTTCCATGGTGGCGGTGTCGTGCCTGCGCGCGCAGACGGGCGTTGGGCCGCAGGTGCTGTCGCACGTGTTTGGCCTAAGGAAGGCCTTGGAAGACGGAACGTTCCGACAGGAAAAGGACGGCGAGAGCGAGGAGACTGTACAATGGCTGGCGAGTGACGAGGGTAGCGAATGGATTTTGAACACCGTGGATAGCATCGTCAAGACCATGGGCGGCTCCACGTTTGCACCTCCGTTAAGGGAGTCGAAGCTGTAATATAGATAGAATAGAATGCATTTAAGAGGAACCATTCAAATTAGCAAAGATTCACCATGGTTTTTGTGAAGTTGTGAGTGAAAGCACCAGAATATCTGTGGCTTTATTGAACAAGTGGCAGATCGAAGCCAGGTTTCTCAATCTTTGGTTCATTGATAACTGGGTGTTTCTGCCTAGTCCAGGTCAAGTGAGTGCCAAAGCATGGAATTAGCCGGAGAAATGAAGAACCTAGAAGAGAAAAAAACAATATCTTAACATCAATATGGAAAACATATCTCGTTGCGATTTTTATTGATCATCCGGAGGCTTCTTGATCTGTCATGGATAATGCTGGAACTTGACGTTGTCTATCTGTGAATTTGTTGAATAACACAAAGTAACCTGAGAGGTGCCTAAACAGCCGAACCTGGGTCGCAACACCTGAGAAACAAATCATTATCTTGCTTATGACTTCTCGCGTTCTCAGATACCCTTGATGCCGTGGCAAAGAAGGTCGCCATTATCATTACCGACGATTGGACCTGCATGTGAGAAGCATCAGAACTGGCATAAAGATCCAAACAGGAAAGATTCATATACCGAGGTCGATCTGAGTCCATTGGTCAGCGCCATTGCAAGCAGTACAAGTGCACTGAAAATACGTATCGATCAGTTGGCAATTAGGTGCTCGACATGAGAAACCATAATTGCCCCTAGATATTGTTAACTCCTCGCCGTACTGATGCTGGGGGAAAATGTTTTATGGGATCTACCTTGGGGAGCTTGTTAGCCGACCACATGTGTTGGCCAAGCAATTGTAGAGATTGAGCGAGGTTGACTTCATCCCGCCATCGCGAGTTCTGCAGTTTGCGTAAAGAATACTCTTATACGTTGTGCCAAGACCGATGTTTTGGCAAGACGCAGCAAACCCTCCGAACATGGCGCTCTCCCTGCTGCTTATTTCTACCGTGTCGTTTGCTGAAGGAGCCGTGCTTGGGGTGATGGTAGTCTCTGTCAAAGTTGGAGCAATAACGTAGGCATTGGCACCCAGGATGGCTAGGCATGCCAGGAATCCTGAAGTCAATCTCATAGTGAAGAAAATCGAGTGGCTCTTTACTTTATGTGACAAGAGATGTGCTTTCCAAAGTAGAGTGAAGCCGCGATGTGTCTTGTCGGTATAAAACGAAAAGAGGAATAGACGTAATATTTATATGGCCAGCAATTTGATGACGGCGTAGAATAAATGGTACGGAATATTGTTAATCATTCCCTCAATCTATCTACACACCATGTCTGCATGTGCTATCCTTGTCAATATCTTACTCGGCCCATAGCTGTGCCACCATATCCCCATCCTATCTCAGTACCAAGCTTATCACTCAAGAGTTGAAGTGGACACTAAACCAACATATTCTGGAAGCTCAATCGTGGCATGTTGGAATACTCAGATGCCAGACCGGGAATAAATTAGCCTAATGACTTCCTGTGGCTCTTGTAGGATTCGAAGCGGTGAGTCAACGAACTCGAGCTAGGCCTCAATGGTAGCTTCGCTATCATGTAGCTAGAAGCTTGTGACTTGAATTGCAGACTCGGGAAGCTAGTGTAGACGAACTAGGGGCAAAAGAAAATAGTTCATCTTTGCCAGGATGGAATGCTTCACTGTCTTTGGTGGATATTCTTCCTCCTATGCTAGTCAATGAAATCAACAAGGGTTGAGATCAAAAGATACCTGCACATGAGTGGCACAACGCTTGCATCTAATAGACTCATGCGGTGCCGCTACTGTGCCACTTGAGACTGTTTTATCAACTGCGCCGCAGTGTACTGTGCCGCTTCATAGTGAGATATCCCTGTATTCATTTCGTGATTTGACAATTAAAGCTGGTTTTGGAATACCCTAACGTCGAGGAACGTGATAGAAAAGTCCTATTCAGCACAAATATGTCTAGTTTGGTGGACGCTTCGCTAATCTGATATCGCTGCTGCTAGTCATATAAAGATGGTCCTTTATACTTTATATGACCTTCAGAAAGCCTGACTAACGGTCGCGTATTACGTCTGATGTGTTTGAAATACCGCAGATAGCTATTGCGCCCAAATCAGTCCCGTTTTCGGCAATATGTATTCCCTAATCGTTTCGCGACCTTTTGTAGACAGCTGGTCTCATAACGTGATGGGTAAAAGATAGTACGAGACGGAAATCACCATTGACGTAGAAGGAAATGCCAGCGAAATTCGGCCGCACTTTGCGGGAACTGACTCTGTTGTTGAGTATTTCACAGTTCTTCTGATTGAAACTACTGCCAGTGATGTTCTGGATTTTCAGCTCAGTTGCCGTCCCACGGTGGTTATGCGGACTGTGAGCAGCTGAGAAGACACTTGAAACATATCTCGCTATTTGCTGGTCAACGCAGGTCGACCAGCGAGACAATGCGTGCACGGTGCCATCTCCAGAGGTTGTGCTGTCCACCCAATTCAATCTTGGTGGCAAAATGGGTCCTCATTTCAAATTCCCCACTTGTAAGCGTCACAAGCAAAAGCTATTGCACGGCTGCCTGATCATTCCGACGCAGTAGGCCGCTGTCGTGCCTCACGAATATCCGTTGCTCGTCCGAGATGGTAGCATCTGTTTCAACCCTGGTTCTAGAACCGTTCCAGACAGGCTTCAAGATTTGGAACGAAACCATAGATGACGAGACACAACGAGCATCAATCCAGAAAGTCATCGTGCAAAGTGCTCCTCCCAAAGTCCGTGCCGAAAATCATCATCGTGAGCCATTGGCTTGGTTTGACGGTCATAATACAGGCCGCGCTGCACAACCAGCTGACTACGGTGATGAGCCATATGCATGGCTTCATTGGCAATGGGGACTGGGCCGTCATGACTGGCCACAATACGCCGAATCGATATCGCGACTCGCCGAGTTGCCCAGTTTGGAACATGTGCACTTGAGGTTTACCGACAGGTGTAGGGGTAAAGACGCTATAAGTTACGAAGAGCACGTTGAGCAGCCGTATACCCGCATCGCGACATTAGAGGCCGTCTTCGCGGCTTTAAGTCAGCGTTACAAGCGCGCCGATACAAGCAAAGTTCGCGCCCTGACGATAGAAAACCTCCAGAACATGCCTCTAAACGACTTAACATCGTCAGAAATCTTCAGAGACGTCACCAAGCATGTTGAAGAGCTTCACCTTTTGGTGGCCTACCAATACTCGGAAATTGCTCCTGATCACGACCTATTCCACGATGAACGGCGACAAGCAGAGTCTTATATTCGCAACCATTGGCTTGTACCAATGTCAAAACAACTCAAGTCGTTGACTTTTTGCTTCCAAAATCCCTGGGGTCTGCTGCCGGGTTACTTTGATGGTCGGGACCTTCAGTTTCCTCAGCTCAAGAGACTCAATTTGGGTAATTACACCGTGGCTCACGACTACCAATGGGATTGGATCCTCGCTCAGAAGAGCTTAGCATCTCTTCAACTTGATGATTGCGTTATTGTTTCATTTATTGGGAATGATCTCGAACTTATGGAACGGTGGACTGTAGCCACAGATGACTGGAAACAAGTTCCGCCAGCGATCTTCGGCTTTCATGAAGAAGTAGAAGAACACTATCAAACTTTCTTCTATCCTGGAACGTGGGCGGCAACGTATAATCGGATACGAGCAGAATTGCCCAATTTGGTCGAATTTCGCTTTAACCCAGATTCCGCCTCTACTCACCCATTTTTAGAATTACCCTATTGCCTAGGGCGGCATTTTGAATCTGAACACTTTTACTGTCGTTACTGTGCGTTTGAAATGGGGGTTGCGCCGTCAGAGTGGATTGATCCAGAGTTTGAATCTAACACTAAACTCAACTTTGGCCCGGGTCCTCCTTCCGGGCATGACGAGCAGGAGCAGGACGTCGATCCGAATACGGAGTTATACAAGAGCTTGGATCGTCATAAAGAAACAGAGGTCGAAGATAGGAGAGCATTGGAGTCATTGTTAGAGACAGTTAACCACCGTTGGGAGGAAAGGGGCCCAGGAGGTCTTGAAGATTTGGCACAAGGTTGCCGGCCGCGCGTCGCTTAGATTTTCATAAGTTGGACACATCTTCATATTTCTACCAATTAATTCGCCCCTATTGCTTCCTTGAATTCGTCGTGTGTCTCAATCAAACAGTGAAGCAATCTTAAATCGCATGCCAAAGAGAACTCGAATCGAAGCAACAGCAACAATCCTGCGAGCGTTGCGAATACCATGCTTAAGCGTCTAAAAGTCATCTCTCCACACCTCTTCAACATAACTCACCAAAGCTTAATCTGGACTGCTGTTCGAAGATGCTGGCAGCTTTCCCACTAGAGGTGGATAGGCAGATTCAGGAGATTATACGAATTGTAGGCCACTACCAAGACCCTGCACGTTTCACCGACGCTCCCTTCTCTACGCACTCGGCTTTACCTCTTTGCCTCTACTTTGATACCACCATAATTTGGCCTTGACTTCAAGCGGGAAGACCGTGAGTTTTGTCGTCTAAGGGGGCAATGAAATCAAGCTTAATCTGCCATTGCTTCTAAGTTCGGAAAGAATACTTTGAAGAAACAAGTAAGAGTGGCTCATTTGCTTACATTGCTCTGCATTTCATGATTAAGTGACAGTAAAAACAGGAAGATCTCTGCGCATCGAAAAGGAGAAATTATTCTGTCTTGGATTTAGAGTGCCGAAGGAGGACATCGTAGGATCGCGCCCAGAAAGGCTAGCCTTGCGACGGGGAGCATCAATGACAAAATCCCAAATCTTCCCCGACCAACGGTCTAGCCCAACCTCGTCCTGGTCATTCTAGTGCCTACCAACAGTCTGGAATACGACTACGCCGATATCTCGGTCAGCTTTGGAATCCGCTGTTGGCTTCGCCGGGGCAAATGGGTACACAACTTGGGGGATCACAATCCAAGGGCCTGTGCCTGTCTTCTCCACCCGCTGACTGGCTGCATAGCGCTTTAGCCTCTAATGTGAGCCGAAATGAGGTCAAGTGCATGAGAAAATGTTGGTTTGGAAAAAGTGCATGGTTATTTCAACTCTTGGCGTTGGTCCAGAAGAAGGGTTGGACCACCAACCAACAGATGCTCACCGAAGTCTCTGCTTCTCACTAGCAGTACTTAAGCTTCTTGATCAAACCATAATCTCCGCGGCGCCGATACAGCTCATTTGACCACACACACACTCGCATACTCCCTCGAAACCCATCACGTTGAACGATAACATGTCTTCATATGATGTCCTCATCATTGGTGGTGGGCCTGCTGGCCTATCCGCTGCCTTAACCCTTGTTCGTCAGCATCATACTGTGTTGGTTTTCGACACGAACGACTCCCGCTCTTTGCCGTCGCGTAAGCTTTATGGCTACTCTGGTTCAGAGAACAAGTCACCTACAGAAATCTTGGAGAACTTGCGCAACGAAATCAAGGTCTACCCCAACTATGCTGCTGTTAACAACGAGGTGACCAAATTGGTAAAGACCATTGAGGCCTTCACAGCAACCACCAAAGACAACGAGTCCTACAGTGGTAAAAAGGTCATCCTGGCTAGCGGGGTGATGACCCAGTTTCCAAACGTCGAGGGCTACGAAGAATGCTGGGGCAAGGGAATGTAAGTGAATCCGATTCTGCGTGTGGACGCTCAAATAAAGTTCTTGAAAACCAAGAATTAAAAGTTGACGCTGCCGTAGTTTCCACAACCTCTTTGCTCAAGCGTACGCACCGGACCCGACCAACAGGAACTGTGGTGTGTTGGCAATGGACTGGATCAGCATGCCCAAGTTCTGCTACCACCTCTCTCACCTGGGCTACCAACTAGCCAACACGGTCACTATCTACACGAATGGAAATGCAGATTTGGAAGCGACATTGCAATCTGGGCTTCATGGAAAGCCATGGCTCACGGACAACCGCAAGATCACGAGATTAAGGCTCGCAAATACTTCAGACGATGATACGACCATTGAGGTCGAGTTTGAGGATGGTACTAAAAAGGAGGAAGCATTCATTGGTCATGCACCGATTACTTTGGTTCGCGGCCCATGGGCCCAGCAGCTTGGCCTCGAGGTCTCGCCCTCTGGCGGCGAATTAGTAACGGGCGGGCCTTTCCAGGAGACTAATGTCAAGGGCGTCTATGTTGCTGGCGATCTCAATACTCCCTTCAAAGTCTGGGCTCATGCTGTCTACAGTGGAGCTCAGGCGGCAGCAGGCATTGCAGTCGCTCTTCAGGAAGAGAAATGGGGTCTACCTCCCATCTACGGCTAAGATTGAGTTGCGCGTATTGTCTGAAAGAGCCAACCTGATTTCATCAACTCCTCTGATACGGCTTAGTTCTAGACATATGAAACACTGTTGCGATTGTATTCCTTTCCAAATTTCCGAATGGCTGTTTCCTTCGACGTGTTCACACAATTGCAATTTAATCAAACTATCTCCTAAACTATTTCCCAAATTTAATGATTTTGTGGCAAATCTCTATCTGAAGTCTCAAAAAATTGGAACAAGGATTTTTTCCGATTCCGCCCCTATGCCGGTACCTTAATCCAAGCATCATTATTTATAGAAGGAACAAGTGAGAGGAGAGTCAAAACTAATCGGTTCTTGTGGTAGATTACCAATGTATCGATCTAGCTTTTAGCTAGAGCCCAAACTGTGTCCTCAAGCCAATATACCAGTGCGATCTCAGTAGCTCCAGGTCCAACAACCAAGATTCCGATTAATGATAGAACAAATATGTTCCTTGCTTGCGATGATGTCGCAAACCCCAAGGCCCGCGTTTCAAAAACAAGGCCTAGCAAATAAATGATGGTAGCGGCAACGTATAGTAGCATATCATATTTCAAGAAAGCAAAGAATTGGGTACTCATGTCGTTGATCTGGCTAACACCAGAGGGCCATGGCATGTCCCCAAAAACTCGGTAAATGCTCAGATTTGGTGACGACCAAATCTGGGAGACATATGCTAAATGTAGAGTTGATAGGGCTGCGAAGCTCACAAGATACGTTGTCTTCAAGTAAGGCAAGTCTTGTCTTTCATAAGCCATTCTCCAGGCTCTTTCTGAGCTCTCTGAACGTCGAGCTTGTATTGTTCGGACGACAGTCGACAGAACTAATGTTAGAGCTGAGACGTAAATGGGGAAGGGTTGCCAAAGCGCGACGTAATTCTGCCACGTAGGCATATCATCGGAGCCGATAAGCATCAAGTATGTCGGTATTACATAGCCGACGCACACTGCTGGTAGGATAGACTTGGCGACATGTAACGGAATGGAGCGCTCGATTACGCCAAGACTTGACTTTCTAGCAAAGCTGAGAACCTTGACTAGGTAATAAAGAGGCGCAATCTTCCCGATGCCGTGAAGTTGGTACAGAATCATGAATGGCAACGGCCTGTAGAACTCAGTATCGGTACGACAACTTCGTGTATTGTTAATTTGTACATACCAGGCAGCTAATGAGCTCGAAGATCCCTGTCGATAACCGTCGATGATCCACGTTAATGTCGGGGCAATCAACTGCACCATGAAGTATTGAAGGTGGACTCGTTGAGATGCATTAGACGCATCAGACGGATCGAGACCAATCCCAAAAGCCGAGACAAGCATGGAGAGAAGATCGTCTATTTGCGTCATCCCAGTGAAAGATCGTTTTAGCTCTGTTCCATGGAAAGTCGAAGGAAGCGAGAGTTGAGAAAGAGCTACTGTTGATACGTAGTAAACCCCTATCAAAAATACCGCGATTGTTACTCTGAGAGGCCATACGTGTCGCCATGCCTTTGCAGGCAACTCGTCATTGAAAGGTATTATGCGAGCTCGCTCAGGGACAGGAGTCACCTCCAGTTTTGCAGCGCCAACGATAGCATCGGAGAAACGATCAAGCGAATTCTCCTGGCCCAATTGTGGAATAGCATATTGGGCTACCAAAGACAATAGGGTGGTTTCCTGAGCTTCGATTATCTGTTCACGATTCGAGCGCCTCATGAGGTCCGTGACGCGGTCTTTGCGAATGGCCTGAACTTCGGCAAAAACTTCTGTAATTTCCTTGTCGGACAAACGCTTTTCTCGCTCGGTGAGCTTTTGCACGAGTCGATTCACGAGCGTCGCAGTGCTCTCAATGGCGCTATTGCCCCCGTGGCCGGCAATTGGATTGACCTTCGGGCGTGTCAGTATTAATTCATGACTTTTGGTTTTCCACTTGGGCGACGATTTACTTTGTGAGCTGCATCACCTAATGTAATGATCCTCTGGGAATGCCAAGTGCTGAAGATGTGCTCCTGCAATGGCACCAGGGTCGAGCTGATACGGCAATTGTAAAGGTCACGAAATTTGACAGACTCCGTGATGCTATCGTCAAAATGCTCTTGGGCAAGCTTCGCCTCATCGGCCTTGCTGTATTTCGGAATGTCTTTGCCAAAAAGAGTCTGTGGCAGTTTCACGAAGAGGAACCAATATACTCTGCCTGCTGGCCCCCAGAGAATGAGGTAGCTGAAGTGGTGATTTATAATGCTGTGGTGCTCTGGAATCAACATATTTTCTCTAGGTTGCGAAATACCGAAGATACACTTGTAGTGACAAGGCACATCTTCAATGCAGTTTTAGCATTAAGTAAGCGAACAATCCTTAGTTCTTTCAAGTCGGCAAGACATACCATCTTCCTCAGAAGAGAAGTTTGGAAGGGCAGCGTCAGCCGCAATGCGACCCATTTCCTTCCGGATAGTGCTATGGATGCCATCGGCACCGACAATTATGTCACCGGTGAATTGGCGCCCATCACTCGCCATAACTTTAACGGAAGACTTGGATTCAATCACTTTCGTAACGCGGCAGCCAGTGAGGATTTTGCTCCTGTCCTTCAAATTCTCGTAAAGAACCTGAAGAAGCATCTGTCGGTCGATGAATATGAAGTCATATCCGTGTCTATGAAGCATTAGTTGGACTTCGTCTCGGGACGTCCCACTCACCTGCGTATGAGCCGCTGGTTTACGTCCTCGGCAATGAAGAGGGGTGAGCCATCAGAATTTCGGAAAACATGTCGCTTGGATGTCTTATCAGAGATACTGTGCAGAGCCTCGAAACACCCAAGCTGGTCCAGAATGCGCATGCCGTTGGCTTGGATGCCGATGCTGGCACCGACCTGGGGCGCTATGTCGTTGTAAGCCTCAAGCACAACGTAGTCAATGCGGGCTTGCTCCAGCATGTTAGCCAAGCTTAGACCGGCTACGCTGCCGCCAACGATAATGACTCGAAAAGGTTTGTCGGACATGATGCAAAGGCATGGAATTCTGATGAATATTAACAGGATGTCTGCAGTATGCGTGCAATTTGACAAAGAATAGAACACATTCTTAATAGTTATATCACTGAACTAATCTAGCATATTACTAAACGGAGAGGAGAACAGCCCGAAACTCCGAGCCCCGGTTGGGATTGATGCGTTCGCATGCAAGCTGGAATTTTGGTTCTGGATGCGGGATAGTCAGTTGCTCAACATAGGGAATCTTCTGTGATAAATTGTGGTTAGCCAGGTAGGCGGTCAGAAGCCGAGAGAATTGGGCGGTCCCACCGAACCAATGAGCTTTCAATTAGACAAGGATAACGTTAGTACTAAGGCCCTCTCTTAGGACTCTGTCAGATTTTCGTGACATTGAATAGTATCCTGCATGTGGACAGGGGGCCAATGCACCAGAGCTAGCAAGTAGTCTATGGCCAGGCTGGCCTAAGTTCGGGCTACTATGTTGATATCCCCAGCCTCTACCGTGGTAAATCGCTCTGTTTTACTAGTCGACCATTCCAAAAGCGATGTAACAGAAGTATGCATCTGGAGAGCCACTCGTCCCTGTTCTTGGCTGACTATGGGCTACTGGCAGAAGCCCTCTTAAATATTCTTCCGCTAGTGTCGATAGCGTTATTTCGCAATGTTTTTCGCGATGTTGGTGCGACATATACCGACCTTGCATTGCGCATGATCGTCAGCGAGCGAGAGACTCATAATCCACCTCGTCCCTGATAGTAAAATGTTTCATTGTGCTATGGTCAATCTCCTTCGATGCGATGTCGGCGGCGCGTCGTAAACTATCTGTGACCTTTGAATACCCTTTGGAGAGACACTGGCAAAGATGACAGTTGTTACAGCAGGCTTCTAATGGTGTTCTTGAGGTCAATGAATCGAAAGAGTATCTTACTTTGCGCGAGCAATTTGTCTTCAGCTCACATCGTGGCTTGGCCCACGAACAATGGGCAAGTTATAGGGCCTCTTCTGCTGCCCTTATGGTTACAGTACTAATTGCTATCGATTCGAACCAATTCATTTTGCTCATCTCGCCGTTTGGCATAGAAAACGGCTTCAACAGCACCAGACCATAGCCGTAGACGCCTGCAGCCTATCACCAGCGATAACAGTATTGATCGTGGGGACTGCAGCTGCCCCGTTTTGTGATGAGTCCACAGCAGTAAAAGTCATAATTTTCCAGGTAATGATGAGAATGATCGCAAAGTCATCCGCGCTTCGAGACATAGCCCTTGCTCGCGACAAGTATCACAAACTTAGCATATCTGGGTCTCGACAAACCCGTGCAGGGCCAAACTCGATACTGCTTGAGCCTCAGCCCGGCCCGACCCTTTTCGCAGACAAATTGATACAAAACGCCTCCAGTTTTTAACTTGATGCGTGGTCTCGAAACCGGAATTAGACTTTTAGCACACCTGGCTATATGAAATTCGTAAAGCCCAAGACTACTTCTGGATCGACGTAACAATTAATTGGAAAGTGTATTCTTAAGTGAGCATTCTTCTAACGAGGTCTTGTTGGAAATTGCTTATAGATTGGAACGAGAGACTGACGGAGAGTTCAGATCCTGGGTGCGACGACAGCAGCTTGTGTCACCTACAAGGGGGCAGTATTTTACCACTCCCGCTGCAAAACTCCAAATATTTTCTTTCATTGTAGCATGCCGCCATGGAAAGATGCAACACAGCTCTAACATCATAGTTTGAATTTCCGTCTCAATCGCAGCTACGTACTAGGTCAAAAATGAACATTATACAAGCTGTCCACAGACCAGCCACGTTTCTTCGATGGTAATGCAGGCGGTAGGCTCTTCTACCAAGGCTTTCAGACGGCTCAGGAGAAGTCTCTCAGTGAGGTATGAAGTGGCAATGTTCCAAGCCACGACAACAAGCCAGTTAGTAACAAGTTCGCAATTCAAGGATTGGTGTACAGCGTCTTATACTCTATCCTGCGTTAACCTAAGCAGATGTTGAAGGGTGAGTCTGCGGAGGATTCAAAGTTTTAGGAAAGCGTGCTTCATACCTTTTTTCTACAAAAACGAATGCGTGGTGGTGATGTAATGTAGACGGCTATATTATCGCCTGGATACTCTGATGATGGCGGTGAGGGGACTTGGGCTGCGCTGATAGCAATATTTGTAATATCCCGCATCACGGGCTGGGTGTTGCAATCTCCTCTTCCAAGTACGCTAAACGATCACTCGACATTGGCCACTGATATGCCAGGCAGTCTTCGGCTTTCGAACGAACACCGTGCCTCTTCCCCACCTGCCAGCTCATTAGCTGTGGGCTGTCGTACTATGCGTGAATCAGTCTTCGCTGCATCATCACTGCCGGAAACTAGTGGTGACGCGTGTTGGGTGGGCCAAGGCGGAAGTTGACCGTGGGGCAAGCTCGAGATCATACACTGAGGTGTATGTAGGGCGGGTGGAGACGTAAGTTACATCGTGTACCGACGTGTTGACAAGATATTGTGGATCCAGGACTACATCCCGTTGGATCAATTCGTGCGGTCAAAGGGATGTGTCGAAACCTTCAGCACCACGCTAACCCATGACGCATCATCGCCGAGTCTTGTTTTGTACTGTATCCAATATTGGTGAGTGTTTTCTGTACAAACTTTGCACCATAGCAGCATTGTCATTATTGTAAAACTGTATCAGCCGCGCTTGTACATCTTGCCCTTTAGAAATCAATCTGTGCTGAACAACCAAGATCGTTTGTTGACTGATTCTAGTGTCCCTAATCAATCCTGGGGCAAGAGCGAGCGTGATATTTTGATTAAATGAAGGCCCCATGATTGAATGGTCCGAGCAGCCTTCCTAAATGCAAAAAACTCCGATTGGTCGAACTGGCCGTGTCTTCCCTGGTCTTTGGCTTGGTGTCTAGCTTGCCTGTAACCTACTCAATCAGGAAAGACGGAAGATAGCGAGGGCTGAAAAGAGACGTACAAATCGCTGTTGTGAGCAGTTGCAATATGAATGCATATATATGTGTGTGTGTGTATGAGTGTGTGTGTTTATAGTATTGACACAGATTGACATCCACAAACCAACAATTCCCTTCCTCGTCCAACATTGCACAACAGAAAAGACGTACAAGACGACCAAGCTGTGACCTTTCACCATGATTCTAACTCGGGTCACAACTCTTTTCACCTTGCCTGTTGCGCATTGTAATGGCGCCTGTACTCGCATCAACGTCGCCCAAGGCAACAAATTGAACGAAGTCGAACCTTGCCCAGCTGAGCGACATCCGGGCGGCGTTCCGACCGGTCGCTAATATTGTTCGGGGTCGAATGCCTGGATCCATAATGGCCATACGAATTGGGGCAGTCGCGTGTCGACTCCCGACAATGACGTTATATTCAAGCTCATTCCTTCGACTGAAATGGGTCCCGCTGAAGACCTGCCAGTTTACTATGAGTGCCTGGCTGGCACGTCAGAAGAGTTCGTATAGACCCGCCATGGCTCGTTCGGCACATTTAGGGCCTCTATCGTGGCCCGAATGGATGATCGTTGAGTATTGTCAGATGCCGTGACGGCGATTGAACACTGAATCTTCTTAGGTGCGGTTTTTCTGTTCTGGTCATGTCATGCATTCGAGTCCCGGAAGGCCAAACCTGAGCCCGCTTTGCTAACGATGATCAATAGCCAACCGAATGCCCTGGTCCCAATCTACCGGACGTTCAGTTTACTAAAGTTTATGAGGAGTCCCCCAATTTAAATGATTAAATTCGATACATTGTTTCGAACGATATCGAATGGAAATCATGATTTTCTGGCGCCGAGTATTGTCGTGCCATCTCCACCCGTCATGTGTGACTTAAACATCAGTCGTCATCGAGTGAACTATTACTGTAAAGACATCCGAAATTTGCCCGTGGCTGTCTGATTCCTGCCCAAAGAACGTGCCTTATATTCATCCTTGCTAACTCCCTTTGGCCCACATATCGTTGGTGTGCAAAGAACAACAGCGCTGCAATCAAGCTTACAAGCGTTATTGTCGATTTGTTGATCCTCAAATAGATGCATCGTTTAAACAAATATGAAAAAAACGATAACCTTGACCCTGTCCATTCCTTAATTATGCATTGGGCTTAACGCGCGAATACACTTCCATATTCGGTCCTAAATCAGGTCTTCACTTAATCTGAATCATGACAGCATCAACCTTCATGTACTGCAATCTCAGTTCCCCAGAGCAGCTCCAGGGAACTGAGCAGCGAAATCATCGTTGTAACTGGCTGTGTATCATGTGTTCATTAGCGGATTGTCATCTTGAGAAAAGCTAAAAACACTTGTTCGGATAGTTGCTCGGGTAACATTTGCGTCCAAATAGAAAGAAATATCCACCTACAGATCTTTGCGCACTGCGGATCGATGAAAGGGTTTAACACGTCGGAAAGTAGATTGAGAGCGGTTCCCAAAACTGCGCCAAGGAATCGGCTGCGCAAGATGTCGGGAACTACCGCCAGTGCAAGCTGATAAATATAGCAAACAAACTTGGGTGGATCAAGCAGGTCAACAGCTCGGTACACACCCCCTGTGATGTCGCCAAGATCGATTCCAACGTACGAGTTTACTTGCCCAGTGTTCCCGCCGACTCCGACAATCCCTGGAATAGCCTGCAACATGGTGATAGTGTCTTCAACTCCACGGAGAAGTGTGTAGTCGTTCAGAGCACCCACTGGGCGGCGGTACCAGTTATTGGGAATTCTTTCATGACCTGGCGTAAAGCTGAGGGTGCCATCCGGACTCTCAGTGACGCCGTACATCGACTTCAGAGTCTCCTTGCTGAGTAGTCCGTTGGGATATTCAATTGAGTGATTTGACATAAGGGCAGCTATATCTCACATTATCAGCCCTACTCGTGATTGCTTGAGGAGCTTTGTGAGGGGGTGGGAAGACTTGCGTATGAGAGCGTGTGCAAGGGATGCCACAAAGGATGCAAATGGGGGTTGAAAAAAGTACGGGTTTGTACTTTTAGATAGATTCAAGGTATAATTTCGATGATGAATCCTGTCTCAGTTCAGCTAGAATACGAACCAAGCACGTCATGGCACTTACACGACGTCCAAGTCATAGTTGGGAATAGCATCGTTCTTGGCAATATCGTATAGCGCCTGAAACTTACTGATGCGTAATGTGGAAACATCCCCATTGTGAAGGTAATAGTCTAAAATCGGTTAGATAGTTGCAAGCCATTGCCCGCGAAGAACTAACCCCCACGTGTGGCACTTGCATCCCCCTCAAATTTGTTATGACTACCACTCAGCCCGTTACCGGGGCCAAGGACAGGCAGGCCGAGGATAGGAGGAGGTGGGCCTCCGATGCTCCACGTTTGTGTAATCGGATCTCCGCTGACAAGTGTGGCATAGAGGCTCAATACGGTGCCTGCATCAATACCAAGGCCGAACACCTGTTGGCATGCAGTGGCTGCTTGCACCATTCCAGAAACACCACTCCTGTTTGATATTAAGTCAATAAAGCCGGAGATATAGGGACGAGAGATGACCGACCTTGGAAGGTATCCATGATTCGCCAACGCGTTCAATCCAGGGCAAGGCCCACGACTGGGTATAGAGTGTTGGTAATCCAAGTCCACAACTCGTGGCGAAGGCGCACTCACGTATCACCTGGGCCGGGAGGCGCCCAAGCATTCGCTCCTGACACAGAGATCTTTTGGGCTATGGGGTCAAATGTAGAAGACTGCCGCTCATTTGCGTGCGGCTCAGAATGAGCCTTCTTGTGAAGCCGTGCAAGCTCTTCAGGGTCAAAAGCAGGAACAGACCCCTCTGCCTCGGCTCCGCGTTTGAAGGGGCACGTAGCCGCTGCAAACGCTGGATCAAGGCAGAAGAGGCCTACGAGAAGGATTGCGAAAAGCATGCTTGTGGCGGTTGATTGAGGGGTGGGAGAGATGCTTGGTGATGGTCAGAATCGAGGCAACATCAGCAGCTTATATAGATAAACTATTCCTCCAAGAATTTACTATTCTGCGAACAATCATACATCCTGGTTTCGCCATTGGCCCTGCTTTCAGTACACCTTGATCAGCTTGCCGGCCAGAAACCAGATATTCGAGGAGATGTAGTCGTAGGTTCGTAAGTAGGACGTCAGCTTCAGCTCCAGCCACAAATTCTAGACTCCATTTTTTGGTCACACACTTGCTGAGCTTCCATCGCCTCCAACTAATGCAGTAAACCTGTTCCATAAAGTATGACGATTGCGGCTACACAATCCATCAGCTAATAATTTCTTTTTCCTTCAGCGGTCGGGTGGCTTGCCTCTCGTGACCTTTCTCTTCACCACCATAGAACGGATCTAAGACATACTTTCTGATTTGGCTCCTCATTGGCTGGCTAACAATTGACGCAGGCTGAAAGTAAAGTGCATTTGTCCCGATTCATACATTCCTGCAGGTTGCCCAACACCATTGCAATCCGCACCAAAGTGTACGACACATTGCATGATATTATGTCGTATTACTTTCTTATTCGAACTTAAAAAAAGAAATATAAACTGGATGTGCGAGTGTTGGAATCTGAAGCGTTCTGAATATTATAGGTGAGTGAAAGGGATGTCGCTAGTGCATAACCGCAATTTTGGTGGTTGGTTCGTGCAAAACCGACTTGCACACTACAATCACCACATGCTCAGCTGAGCGTCACAGCAACGAAGAAGAAAACGATCGAGGACCTACATAATTAACCAAAAGTCGGGGTATGAGTGTATGCATTCAGAATTCTCCCTAATTGAGAACTTGCTCCATGTTATTGGTTGAGCCATGGTCTAGACTCATGACTATATAGCGGTCTGGGATCACGACCGATGGCTTGATTTTGGGTATTTACTATATTTTTACTTCCTGTCAAGTTTGTACAGTCTATTCGTAAGTGCTGTTTGGGTCCAAGTCCACCTCAAACTTGGCATCGGTCTTGCTCCTAACCTCTTCGACAGTGACGCCCGGCGCCAACTCTGTAAGGGTCAGAGTACCTTGAGCGCGGTCCACCTGGAAAACACACTATGGCTTTATTAGCGTCTCTTAAGTATGTAAGGGCTACGTAACTTAGTGTGGACTTACCAGGTCAGTGATGATGGTGCTGGCTACGCGAGCTCCGGTTAAGGGCAGGCTGCATTCTTGCACAATCTTGGAGGTGCCATCCTTGGCAACGTGGTCTGTGACAACGATGATCTTCGTGCTATCAGGGTTTGCGACGAGATCCATGGCACCGCCCATGCCCTTGAAGACCTTTCCGGGGATCATGTAGTTGGCCAAATCACCAGCCGCGCTGACTTGTAGAGCCTATGCGTTTTAGTCAGTTCATGGTCATTTCTCACAAGAGACAACGGACACTAACACCAAGGATAGAAACATCAACGTGACCGCCACGGATCATGCCGAAAGATTCAGCAGAGTCAAAGCATGAGGCTCCGGGCACGAGGGTGACAGTTTCCTTGCCGGCGTTGACAATATCACTATCGCTGTTAATTGATGTTTATGTCGAACACACGTGGATATACTCACGGGTCAACCTGATCAGCCGTGGGGTAAGGCCCCATACCAAGGAAACCGTTCTCCGATTGAATCCAGACCTTGCGACCAGGAGGAAGCATACTTGCTGCCAAAGTAGGCATGCCTATGCACATGCATCAGTTATGCGCCAGCAGGTTTTAGGTCATCAGATTCACTCACCGACACCCAGGTTTACGTAGTAGCCGTCCTTGAGTTCTTTTGATGCACGCTTGGCGATGAGATTGCGGCGGTATTCTGCAGGACTAGAAGACTTATCGGTATTCGTCTTCGTGGAGGAGCCTTCTTCTCGGGTCTTCAAAATCTCGATTCGCTTCTCCGCAGTCGAGGGAACAATACGATCCACGTAGATTCCGGGCAGGTGCACATCGTTGGGGTCAATCTCGCCAACTTCGACGATATTCTCAGCCTCAATAATGGTCGTGGTTGCAGCCTTGGCCATAATCAAGCCAAAGGCTTTGGTGGTGTATCTGAAAACGCAGTTGCCCTCCTTGTCTACCTTCCACGCGCGTAGAATGGCGACGTCTCCGGGCAGAGCCGTCTCCATCAAGAAAGTCTTTCCGTTGAATTCGCGTGTTTCTCGTTTCCGTCCTCGCTCGACAACCGCTCCTGATGAGTCCAGCTGCACAGGAATTTCGCCTTTTTCGACAAGGGTATCTGCAACGCGGTTAACAACGGGCAATTGAGTAAGGACAAGGGGGTGTCGTACTTGCGGCGGTCGGCGTGAAGAATGCAGGAATGCCAGCGCCTGCTGCCCGGATACGCTCCGCCAATGTGCCTTGGGGACAGAGCTCAATCGCGAGCTCTCCACTCAAGTACTTCTTCTCTAGCACCTTGTTGTTGCCAAGATATGACAAGACCAAGCGCTTAACCTGACCACTGCTCGTCAAGATAGCCAAGCCACCTTTGCCCTCCTGGCCCGCATTATTCGAGACGGCTGTCAAGGAATGTAATGAGTCTGGTCCTCGGCGACGGAGCGCTTCAATGATTGTGTCTGCGATTCTGGTCAGGGCTGGACAAGTAGGGCTTGTCGCGCAATTGACTTGCCTGCAATGCCGCATAGACCGAAGCCAGCGCTGAGGATGGTCGATC
Source organism: Paramyrothecium roridum (assembly GCA_003012165.1). NCBI lineage: Eukaryota > Fungi > Ascomycota > Sordariomycetes > Hypocreales > Stachybotryaceae > Paramyrothecium > Paramyrothecium roridum. Next base: position 27,923 of record PXOD01000280.1, read on the forward strand.
CGCTCTTGACATCCGCGACAGCAGCATCGGCGTCGCGGAAGACTTTGGAGTGGCTGCTGCTGTTGGCGGAGAAGGCGACAGTCGTGGTGGAGAAGAGTCGCCTCCTCTTGACCGTGAAGCTGCACATCCAGGCCGACGGCGCGGGAGCGGCGACGGGGCGCAGCCGAACAATTAACGACACGGGCTTCATCTCGAATGACTGGCTGACTTTGCGATTGCTCAGAAAAGTCTCGATCGGTCTTGCGACGCGACGGGCATCTTTTAAGAAGGCTATCACGGCGACGAGGACCCTTCGGAGTCCAGATTTGGGCCCGAGCCGGTTCCTGGAGGCGGATGACATATTTAGCCCCGCCGAGATGGCCCGCTTCGGTCGGGGCCAGAATCATAGGAGAGGCACTGGGTCTCAGGTTCGGGAATAACACGGTTTTGTTCCATTTCCAATGGCTCTGCTCCCGTTCCCTTCTTCCGGCATCACTTCATGTGATGCTGCCGAGGACCGAGCCCTACACGGTTCTGTTCTCGTCGCGATGAGAGCAGACATTCCACTAGGATGGTAATACCTCGTCTGTGGTAGCCTAGTTGACGATCAGGGTCTTCTCGCTTCACTTTCAAACCATCTTCCTACGCCTTCGTTCAACTGGAATACTACGTCGACATAAGTTTCGCTCCATGCTGCATCATGAACCAAGAGTAAAAGAAAGGATTATACCAGAAGCCAAAACATCAAACAAACATTATATTATTGGAAGTAGTTTTAAAGCTTTCTTAAAAAAATTTCATCTATTAATAATTATAATATCAAGGAATTAAAAAGGTTCATCTTCCATCGTCATGCGAGGCTGTCGTCGATCAACTGCGGCCGGATCTGAGACAGTGTCAAGCCTACAGATTAAGGCCAACCATGAGCACTACTGGAGTACGGGAAACGGCTTGCACGAAATGTTCACTTTCACGTGGCATCACAAAAGCTCCTTAATGTCTTAAACTAGACCAAGAAATAATCTGTATTGCAGACTTGTCCTAAACTAAGACATCTCAGAATGACCTGAGTATCTAAACAATCTGCTTTGGAGCAGTTGTTTGCAGTTGGTTAACATCTGACTGCGTAGCATCACCACCGCTGCCGTAGTGAATCTGCTTCTCAACGGCTGCCACGGTCTTCTCGTTCAACTCCTCGTCTTCGAACACTGGAAAGAAATGTTAGCAAATGTTTCGCATCGACTCAGGGAACAGAACTTACGGAAAGCAAGCTCCTCCAGGGTGCGGCCACTGGTCTCGGGGTACAGCAAGTACACAATGGCAAACTCGAAGGCGATCCAACCGCAGTAGATGGCAAGATACCGCCACTCGAGCGCATCAAGGGCAATGGAGTTGACATTGGTAGAGAAGAAGCCGGCAAGTTTACCGAAAATTTGCTGAATGCCAATACCGCGGCTTCGGTGGGTGTAAGGCCACAGCTCAACGAGATAGGCTGTTTCCTGAGTTAGCTGGATGTCCTACTTTTGAAACTCAAGCGCCAGAGAGACTTACTGTAAGTCAGAGCATTGTTACCAATATTGTAAGTAGGGCTGTAACCAAAGTAGAAGAACAGAGCCGCAATGCCTGCTGCGGTGTTCTTTACGCCGGCTGCTTGGGCAGCCTGGATCCTCTCAAGCGAGACAGTAACACCGATGAAGGCCATACACATGAGGGTAGCAGACAGCATGTACATGTGGCGACGCTTGAAGCGCGTGACGATGAAGGCAATGATAGTGGCGTTGAAAAGACCCCAACAGGCATTGGCAAGGTTGATGCGGGTCTTGGCGTAGTCGCTTGTGTAACCCATCATCTCAAAGAGCTTACCGGAGTAGTAGCTCAACAGGGTGTTTCCCGAAAGTTGAGTGAAGAGGCCGATGAATATGGTGACCAAGACACGGCGGCGCATGCCCTTGGTTTTGAAGAGCTCCATCCACGACTGCTTTGATACCTCAGCCTCGGTCCGGATTGTCTCGCGAATTTGAACAATTTCAGCCTTGACAAGAGTTGAATCGGCATCACCCTCAGCGTGGTACTTGATGAGGACTGCGGCGGCCTCTTCTTCTCTGTCACGGGAGACGAGGAAACGCGGCGACTCTGGAAGCAGGCTATCTTGGTGTATTAGCGTGCCAGTCTATGTGTACAAAGCTTTTTGCTAGACTTAGACGGGGAAACATACAAGACAGTGGCAATCTGGAGTGCCGAAGGGCAAATCTGGAGAAGCGAAGGCAGGCGCCATGCCCAGTCACTCTTGATGCTGGTGGTACCGAGGGCGATGGCCGCGGCCAGAATCTGCCCGATGAAGTAGGACGAGTTGAAGAGCGAGGTCAGAACAGCACGCTCCTTGGGATGGCCGAGCTCTCCGATTAAGGCAGCACCAGAGATGATACAGAAAAGAATGCCGGCACCGAGAATCATTCGCGCGATGATGTACATGCCAACTGAGGCTTGCCGTTAGCGACGAACTGGAGATGGAAGAAATTTGCGTGGCCGAATCTTACCGTGCTGGGAAAAGCCCTGGATGAGAGCGCCTACGACCATGATCCAGGAGCCGAGCATGATGGACCAGCGACGCCCGTAGCGCTGGGCGAACCACGGCGCAATTGGGACAGCAAAGATGGAGCCAAGCTGGTAGGACGAGTTGACGAAGCCGAGCAGACCGGGCTCGATCTGGAACTTTTCATTATCCTCTGGGTCTACACGGCCCCTACCGAGATCTATCATTTCATATTAGTTGCTGTTTCGCCTGCCCCTAGAGGAGGAGAGTTCGGTCCATACACTTGTGGAAGGTTTGAGCAAACTGTAGGGTGTTGATGAGCTGCGAGTCGAAGCCCGACGTCATCTCAACGCCCATACAGCAGAGGAACAGCCACACGTACATGAGCCGCAAGTTGGGCTTCTTGTACCATGGTACCTTGTCCTCCGCCACAAGGCGGGTGACGATGGGGTCGGCGGTAGTGCCGACGTTGACCATTGTAACGGCTGAGCTCGACGGCGTTATGCTACGATAAGTCTGACCGAAGGAGAAATGGCCGGCGTCGCTCAATCAGGCCCAGAAACAAAAGCCCGTTGGCGATCTGGGGCCGGGGCACTCTACACTCCATATATAATTCCTTGATTTTCCTTCATGAGGAAAATTCGGAGCTATGGCTCTACAAACCCCCCCAATGGGGACACGGCCGAGCTTCGAAGCATGGGGGTTGGCCCTCTCTGTAGGGCCAAGCCAAGCGAAGCAAGCAAGCAAGTCCTGGGTCATGCTGACGGCTGATATGCGGGGACCCCAGACCGGAGGGGGGGGGGGAATGTCGCCAAGCACCGGGATTGGGTTAGCGAGTTGCTCGGGCTCGGTGAAATATGCGCCTACATGGCCAAGCAGCCGCCGGGACGGATGGCGGTAGGGAGGACTTAATAGGCCCGGGACAGGGAACCTGCAATCAGCCTATTTTATGATTTTCCTTCGGTAGTTCATATCCCCGCGGGAAAAGTAAAGCTAAGATGTTCGCGGCGTGAGCTTGTCACGACCGATATCCGCGACCACTTCTCATTCGCCAGCCCGCCCAATTCTCCAGACGTGGCTGCTTCTACACTCACCGTTGGGAATGTGGGGAATGGGTGTTGGGGTTTAAACGTTGGGTCGCCTGGCATGAGGATGCAACGTCGAGGCTGCTTTTGCCCTGCTTCAAAGCAAGAGTTCGCGGCGGCTCCTCAATCCTTCCCAACTTTTCATGGTTTGCCCGCCCGACTTGGGGAGAAAGGGGGGGTGGATTCGAGACAAAAGTACCCACTCCTCATTCAAGGTTGATGGCAAACGAAGACGGATCGACATTTAGTCTTGTGCCTGCTGCAACCCCATGCCCTCGTGGCGGGATGCGGGCAGCGTGAGAACTAACATCGTACAGAAAACGAGGAACTGCGAAGAGCAGCGCATTAAGCGACGCGGACCCGGCGCGATGGAGACTTTGATGAACTGTGCATGGCCTTTCCCCTGTTCTCATATATCTCGCGGTATTCCGAATGTCCGGAAGGCGTCAAACAGAACACGCAGGCGGATGACCTGTCACAAGGTTGCACGACAGAACGTTGCATGGGGTGCTTGCCATCCGAATCAAGCACGCTTTGGACACACTCGCATCTCGCACGCATAAACCGCTATTGGCGATTCTGTCGAGTCTCAGAATCTTCGCCCCAGCAATGAGCCCAACGTGAACAATGCCGCTCCAAACTGCGGATACTCGTGGCGGCGCCGGTATTGGGGCGGTCTAATATGACTGTACAATTGAGGAGGTGAGCCCGTCGATCGTCATTACCAGTATTTTATTACAAACGCCTTCTTCATGGCTAGCAGGCAGCGTCAAGAACTCCCTCATCTTGGGTCTCAATTCTACAAATATTCCATCGTACCTGGTGTGGTGCGGCGCTGTTCAGATGCCACCGTCAGCACGGCGCCAAGTTGTCTTGTCGGAAGCCACCAACGTCTTCCCGCCAGAGCCCTCTAGACGAGGCCATGGCGCCCCGGTAGACACGACATCCCTGGAACCTGGGGCACCCACAGAAGCGGAGACTTTTGACCCTGTAGCGTTGCTCCATCCAGTGAGCCGCCAAACCTCGGCAGTACACACCGCAATCCTTCTCCAGGTGCCGCCCGGTTTGTTTATTTCCGAGAGCGAGGTGGAGGCAGCTAGCATTACCGGCGTCAGCGGCGAGCTTCGCAGAAGCTTTAGTTGATTCTGGGTGAAGCTTGAAGATTCACCGGCTGTGAGGTGGAGCTTTTGGCTCCGGAAACGGAAAACTTGCCAAATACCGATCGCTATTGGACTTGGAAGCCGACAGCGCGAATTGTTTCTCGATGTCGCCTAGCCAAGAGCAATATTTTCCGTCATGCGACAATGTGGCATAATTAGCGGTTTGTCAGTGAATGTAGTAGCGACAGCCCCAGCGCTGATCACTTCCAACTCGTCCAAAGCTGGTTCCACATCATGCATTTTCGCATCTCGAATTGGGCATATCGCTCAACTTGGTGCTTGATTCAAAGAACAAGGATACAATTCACCTTCGAAAGAGCTCAAAAACGTGTCCACGTATGGCCAGATTCAGTGAGCTTGGCTCTGGCTCGTGTTCCCCATAACCATCGATTAGAAAGCGATTACGAAGTGTACGGCCGACTAGAAGGTCATGGGTTTGTCCAAGCTTTGTCCCCTGTCCTGCTCCTTTCTTGGCACTCTCAGCACCGGAACACTGCCCTCCGATCCGGTTTGGCCAAGCGAGGATGTGCCAAGGAGGGTTTCTCGGGCCGGCGACCGTCACGCATGCATCAGATTCTGCATCCTGGTTGCGAAAGCCAGCCTCCTGACGTAAGTTGATTCTTGCAGGGTAAAGTTTAGGGACTTTGCTCAATTCAAGCAAGCAACGCATGGTTTGCTCGAGTCCAGCATTCACTTACTTCGTAAATGTAGGACTGCGCTTTGTCTCTTCTGTGGACGAGGACAAGATGTCAATGCGCCCCCCACCCGGAATTCTGTTGAGCTCTTTAGCCAGCTCTGCCATCCTTTAAACCTCAATTAACGACGTCGTGGGTTATGACTGAATCGGCAGCTCATATTACCTGTATTCATGTCGACGTCGGCGTGAATTTGACCTTCTCAACCATTGCTATATGAAGTGGTCGTCATCGGCTCTTCGTCGCTTTTCACGGCAAGATGACGATTGCAGATCAGAGACCTCGTTTTGGTGACTTCTGCATCGTCACATGCATGGCCCAAAGTTGATTATTGTTTTGACCTTTCATGACGAGAAAAAAGCCTTTGGGAGCATCCAAGATAGATGCAACGGCAACCCAATGACCGGCTCAATCAGGCTGCGTTGCAGAGAAAACCGCGCAAGGGCAGCGTATAGTGAACCAGAAGTCTGGTATTCCTTTTACAAAACTAGGGCTCATCCATGTTTGCAACGACTTGAAGTGTCATTTTGTTTACTTCGTCAGATGACTGTACGATGGTTTAAAGGAGCGTGACGCGGATAGGTAAGGCAACAAAGTTGAAACCCATGTCAAGAATTAATGGCCCATACGTTTTACCAGGCGTCAAAGGATAACGAAGAATGAGTTTATAGATGTCGCTGATGTTGGCCATCAACGGCAGGCCATTCCACTCGCACATAACACGATCCTGTTAGAGAGCTCATGAAACATGGACACGCTGATTGGCTTGCGTAGTCCACTAAAGCTTTGCGGCACGTTTAGCATTTACAGACAATTTACAGCGATTTCCAACTTTTGCCTTGGGACTTTTGGGAGGAAAGGTCGCTTCGTCATTAGTTGTAGAAAGATTTCACCTATTGGAACTCGAAAAGTTTAGATGATGCCGATCGTAGAGCCGCGCTTCTGTTTACTTTCACTCTTGAGTTGAATGGCTATCGTAGATCTCACACTTTGCCGACGTTGGCGCAGTCTGAAGATATATGAAGTCGTCAGCATAGGCAAACAAACTACTGTCGGTGGACACAAAAAGGATCGGAGAGGAGCGTATCCACCAGTCGGATACGATGTATTCATGACGTCGAATTCTTCAATGCCTATGCAAGATCTCCGGAAATAACCCACAGACCGATCCACGACCCACCTCATCTGCGCAATGCTACCGCATCAGTATGAGACGATGACCGGCACTCATCGCCGAACCTCGGCATCGGGTATAGTGATTGCGGGGTGTTCGCTAACTCACCTTGCAGCCGCATGCATCATCTTGACGGCCACCTAAACACTCACGCAACTCACGCCAAATATCGCCAAAAGCCATGGAGCATGCGTTGAAATTATTTCCTGACGGCCTACCTACTCTTGAGCAGGTCAGAAAGTTCAATGTCGACTCTACTGTTCCTTCGGATACTGCATGGATATGGGGCAAGGATGACGAGGTGAGATTCAACGACTTGGCGCGGCAATGGTATAAGATGGGCCCAGAATGTTCTGACAATTTAGATTGGGCGCGCCAACCTCTTGACACCAGAGCGACTCCTGGTTACGAAGCAGAACGAGGTCCAAGACGGAAATGTCATATCATTGAAGTCAGTCCAATGATGAGTCTGAACTGAATGTTGCTGAAATGCAAAATAGTTGGTCGATGAAGCTCCCGGCCAAACCAGCGTTCGGCCGGAAGGCATGTCAACACCGTTTCGAGAAACATCCAGACGGCCACCTTGTTTATGATGATTGGATAGACATGAACATCCAGTCTGGAAGTCAATGGGATGGCTTCCGTCACTTTGGACATCAGGCACAGAAGCGTATCTACAACAATGTAACGGAGGAGGATGTCAATACAGGTAAGTTTGTGCTCCAAAGAGATCTGTACACTTTCTCAACTTGGCAACCTAGGGACCAAATGCGGCATACAGGCGCTGTCCAACCACGGCATTGTTGGGCGTGGCATCCTCCTCGACTATTACGGTTGGAAGGTGAGGAAGGGGGAGCCATATGACCCACTGACGTCACATCCTATCCATCTCGAAGAGCTTCTGCAGGTGGCCAACGACCAGAAAGTTGAGTTTCAGCAAGGCGACATCCTATTGATCAGGAGCGGATACACGAGCGCATATCACGAGTACCAACGCAGTGACCCTGGTAGACTCGATGAGGCCGGCACCAACACTCCTAACCTCGCGGGCGTTGCACAGACAGAGGAAATGAAGACATGGCTTCATGACTCGTAAGTGCTCCCGGAGCATCGAGCCCTTCCTTACTTACGTCTTCCCTACTTCAGTTATTTCAGCGCCGTGGCTGGTGATGCTCCAGCATTTGAATGCTGGCCTCCGAAGGAATGGTACTTGGTGAGTTGATGCCCTTCAGATGCATGCTTCCTTTACTGATATTGTGGGAAGCACGAGTTTCTACTAGGATTATGGGGAGTCCCAATCGGAGAGATGTTTGATCTCGAGGTCTGTCAACACAATCTTAACATGGTCGAGGTACTAATAGATACAGGCTCTTGCGGAACAGTGTCTGCAGAAGAAGAGATGGTCATTCATGTTCATGAGCACACCTTTTAACATGCCTGGTAGGTGGACCAGGAGTTCTGGATTAACAAATTACTGATTGACTTAGGCGGCATCGCCAGCCTCGCAAATGCATTAGCTGTTCAGTGAACAAAAATGGTACGCATACGATATACGAAGAATAGGCGAGATCAGGTCGAAGGGTCCGAGAGCCCATCAAATATTGTTTGCTGCAGTTCAGGGCGATCAATGGGCCGTAAAATCTAGTCAAAGAAGGTTGAAATGGCTTTCCTGGGTTAAAACCGCTTTACAGAGATTGTTTTTACGGAGAAAATTTGAGTCAAAATAGTTCATCAGGGGTTTATGGGAATGTCTTGCCTGGGGACTCACTCACCTATTCACTTTTGGTCTTCTCTAGAAGACCAGAGTCCTCAGCGATTCTAGTCTTCCATGCGTTTAAGCATGCAGTTTCATCAAGCTGGTTCTGGTTGGCGTAAAACCTGTCCCCGAAGTCCTTGACGATTTCTGCCGTCTCTTGCATATTCCCGCCCAGAAGGACCTGCTCCATCACACTTATTGGTATGCATTTCTTCTTGCAATCATCAGAGCACGGTGTACCAATCTTGGCAAGACGAAACCCGCCCGCGGATATTTGTTTTCATGGTAGGCAACGCGCATCCAGCGGCGGTGGGTTTAAGACAGCCATCATCGAGTACACATCCGCAAAGCTGATCAAGAACGCCGTCCCTGACGCATTAGGATACGATCTCTACTTGAGAGGTCGTCCTTACCGTCGGTGTAACCGGCCTCCATGGCCAGCACGACCGTTGCGGTTACGAGCCGGAGCCCCCAAAAGCTTCACTCACTGTGGCCGCTGTCGGTGGCGGAGCCTAATTTCCTGGCCAGTCATTCGCAGCAAGGGTGAGCTTTATCTTACTGTCTGGTGGCAAGATCGTCTGAAAATACAAGGCGGTCGCGTCGTCGAGCAAGACGAGCATCACGGTTGACGTGCTGGTGCCATACGTCTTTGCCCGAGTCTTCATCCGGGTCGCGAAGCGGCTGGGAGAAGGACCTGAGCTGGCCGATTACGGATAGCGAGGACACCCATAAGTGCGCCAAGCATCTGATTGAAGGCGAGCGATTCTTCAAGTACAAAGGAAGGGTTTCTGCAGGACTGGATGATGATCAAGGACACAGGCAACGGCGGATTCTGGAAGGCCCAAGCGCCAAGGGTACACGCACTCGTCCAAGATATTAGGTCATCGACGATTGACACGACGCAAGCTGTAGTGTAGGGGTAGGGGATTATTTTTTCATCTATCTGGGGGGATTTCCTTCCTATTTTGCTTGAACAAGTAGTATATTCCGAAGAACATTATTCTAGCTGTAATTCCAACCAAATCTGGATAAAGTAATATCACCAAATTATGTTATATTGTCTAATAGTAGTCTGTATTTCTCGATGTGGCCGCAAAAGTCGGACCTCAGCAGCTCCTGAATAGCTCAAAAGTGTGGGATGTAGTCGGCCCAAGTTACGCCCTCATAAACTCCCGCCGGTACCATCCTCAGGCTAGAAAAAGATTCAATGACAATGAAAACTCGTGCAAACACGTAAAGAATTGCAAAGGCCAAAATAAAGCCGAGGGCACAAATGAGGAGGATCGCACGCAGCAGTTCTGGCCAAATAGCATCTTCACGAAGATGTTTGTCCACCCGTTCCTCGATGAGAACAAACGCCCACAAAACCGTCCATAAAGCAAGGAGAAGAACAACAAGGGCCACCAAAGTACATGCTGAGACCATCCAAAGGAGCATCTCAGTATGTGACGGGAATGAATAGTTCCAGAGCGCCAGATGGGTCGCCCCGTACGCAGCACCAACGACGAGGAAAGCTAGATATAGCCACCCGGACAGCTTGATGGCACTATACGGCAGGGTCGACCGAACATTCTTAGCCCTTGCGAAAATGTTGTCCGTATGTGTAACCTCGTGTCCTTCCTTCTGCTGGGGTAAAGCAAGTGTGCACTCCTGCCCTTCTGCCGTTGAGAATGCTTGCGCAGCTCTGCTCCACCGTAGCACATCTTTTGCTGAGAGGCTCCAGGAGATAACCTCTATAGTGAATGGACGACCTGGTATTGGACTCAGGTTTGAGACGTCGAGTCACGCTTGATGTAGGTGACATTTGCTGCGGCTATGATGATGTCTATTTCACCGCCGTCGTACCAACTCAAAAGTAATTATGCATGTCAGCTTGCAAGTTAATAGGCTATTGCATGCTGGCTAGATACTACCCAGGCTACAGCCCGCCTCGTAAGGTTATCTGGTCTTCTGGCAGCTCAAAACCAATGCCATGGTTTTTAGCAGCTTGGCTTCTCCACTTAGCAACCCCCACGAGACTCATCGCACGCCCGACTTGTATGTGTAAGGCCCTCGGGATATTTTCTGAGGACCTTGAACCCCCCGCTTGAGAGCTACGGAGCCGATATTCCTGCGCTTGAAGAAACACATTTAACCCATCGTGTGGTTACGTCTTATGGGAAATATTGGGGCAGGGCAGACCTTTCAGTAACATTTCCAAGCTATGCTGCCTGACCCATTACTCCAAATGAAGTCTGGCATGCTCTAATGCCACTATAGTTCGGGTTCCAGCAGCACAACTGTAGCATTACTAGTGTATTCTACAGTGGCAAGGGTGATGCACTCAGCCCTCATCGACAACTAAAGCAACTCATTAAATACCGCATACGAGGTCGGTGATGGAGCGTCATATCAAATGTCGCGTAGATTTGAGAATTCCGAAAAGAATAGTATAGTATCATTGCATCTTTTGCAGGTGATTTTTTTTTCTTCTTCCTGTTTTCTACCCATAACGCTCGCCCACCTGCAGCCCGTGGTATTTTGATGTAGATACCGGACATTCAGCTCAGGCAGTCCTATCTCAACGGGGTTAGTAAGACGCGTGATGTACTTGAGGCTGAAGAAGTCTCTCCAATCCAGGCCGCAGAGTAACCGGTTCGTGATTCTCACACGATTGTGATATAATTTATCGGCTTCACACCGTTTACAAGTTACGCATAATGGGCACAGCGGCCAGCCGAGCTCATAGACTTATGGTCCTGTCGCTTGGTCATGATTATCCAATCGAGCGATTGTCAACCATATCCTCGCTATATGGCCCCGGCACCACAAGCGCCTGGCATCTGACCGTGACTTCGGTTTTTGTGACGTGGCTCATGCATAAAACATCCCGCGGCAAGGACACGATTACAAATGACCTGATAGTGGCCCTCGCAATGCCAGTTGTCGCCAGCGGGGATGCCATATTCCGTATGTCCTGGGACCGCGGCGCCGCTTTATCAACCATGACACTCGAGGGCTTGCAGTTCGCAGCAGCTTTAGAAGCTCCTTTGAATGTATGTGAGACGTCCTGTATGGCAACGACGACCCTGCTTGCAATCGCAATGCTATCCAAGCATCGGAAGCGGGCGAGCTGCGTAATTATCGCCAGCCTCTTCACCTGGTCCGCCCAATTCGTCCTCTTACTATACAGGGGTTGGGGACCAGTAACATATATGGACCAGGTACCAATATCAGTCAGCCACTTCAGTCGACCGTATCTCTTCTTCGACTTAGCACGTACACATATTGCAGCTATAATAATTATGCTTTCGATATTCAACCTTTCGTTCGCGGGATTAAGGATTGGTTACAGGCTATTCAAAATCACTGAGAGGAGCTCTCGCCGGACACCTAGTTCTAGGGCGTTCCTCAACTTGAGGAATGAATGGCCTTCCGTCGCCTTCCAGGAGTTTTCATCGCTTACGCGAGGAATACCACTTTCTACTCTTTTTGCGATGCTTGGTGCTGTCATTGTCCCACTCGCCATATCGTTAAATGCGATTGGGTTATGGGCAGAGACGCCCCTTGTGTCGTACAAGTCTTCGTTATCTAGAATCATATTCATTGTTCCGGACACGTCAAACTCTATAATAGAGCTCGATCAAGCTGTCTCCTTGACCTTCGGAGTGTTTACGCTATGTTTCAGTCTTTGGGATGCGCGGAAATCGTGGAGAGCTAGAACGCAGTCAGGCAGAATGAGAGATGTAGTCCCAGTTGTACCCGCATGATGCAAGGAAGTTCTCAGCGAGATCTCCGCGCCTGGGCTTGAGGTTACAAATGGATTTGAAGTAATATCCGAAAATGTGAAAGCTTAACAACCCAAATCAGTGAAAACACCGCTCGCGGATGAGATCAATTCTTTGGTTGGGTACTGTGTGGCTTGCTCAGCCGACTCTTCCTTGGGCAGAATCAGTGAAGCGAAGTTATCAGCACAGCCTCGCTTTCTTTTCTATCGAGAGCTGCCACGTCTGGGCCAGGTTTCCAGCCGGTCACAATGCATGAGGGCCTGCGCTGTACATGGATGACCGTGGCTACATGAGTTTACGTAGATAGCCAAGTAACTCACCAACTGATGCTTTTCTACGGACAATCCGTATGCTGCTCAATATCACAAATTCCAAGACAATGCCCAGCTAACGCTACGTCATGAACAGTCGATCTTTCACAGCCACAATGCTGTTAAGGCATAGATACTGTTGGCGGCTGAGCGAGATTGAGCTCCCCTCTTCGGGCATAGCAGAAGGAACGGTAACCTGGCCTAGGCACATTTGCCCGACCCGCGCTGCCCCATCTTCAATCCATGGCTCAAGTCTGGGCGGAGCTGCTCGTTGTGACTTCATTGGCCCCTACCGCTAGTGTCTCTTGGTAGAGACAGAGCCGAGCTAATTGCGGCCCATTCCTTTTTTTAAGCGGGTTTAGGAGTCCGAACGGACTCGTAGACTAGCCAGTCTGCAGCCCTGTAAGTGTGAGGGCTGCAAGGATCTTGAAGCAAGGGAACCACGCGCGTAATTTCCTCTGGGGAATGCCATGGCCTATGACTCCATGCTATATAAGCCGATGCATGTGCCCATTGTCTTATTGCACTACTGCAGCATCAGCGCTCTTCAACAATTCACTGCTGTCTCGCAACTTATTCTTCCAACGCCGACACCGTCCGACTTCAATCTTCTCTCCCCAACACCCACCATGAAGACTACCAGTGTACTCACCGTTGCGGGTCTCGCCGCCGGTGCCATTGCGGCAGAGACAGCCCCCGCTGCGGCGGCAGTCCAGGGAGTCGTCAAGCGGGTGTCCACCCTCGTTACGGTCCACGCGAAACTTGGACGACGTGACTTGGAAGAGTGTGAGAGCGCGGCCTCGGGGCTCTTGGGTGAAATCCCAGGTGCTATGACTGCTACGTTCCCAGCATCAGCCCTGGAGAGCCTCTATGCCTACGCATCGGGCCGTCCCGACGAGGAAGCCATCTTGGCCGGCTGCGGAACGGTCACTGCCAGTGGCGCACTGTCGTCCCAATACGACGAGTACACCAGCGCCTTCGCAAACTGGTTCTCCACAGCCTCGACAGCCTTCCAAAACGTCTACCAGGCCTGCAAGGACGTTTCGGGCGAAATGGATGAGGCCTTTGACATGCTTTCTGTCTGTCCTTCGTACGTGGCGGCCATTACCGGAGACGCAGCCTCTTCGACCGGCAGCACCCCAGCCACGACCGATGCCACCACCTCAGCCGAGGAAACAACTTCTGCTGACGAAGCCTCGACCACCGAGGTCACCTCAACTCCCGCTGATGAGGCTTCCACCACTGAGGGAACCACCACGGAGGAGACCTCCCCTGCCGAGGAAACTACTACCTCGACCGAGGATCCCACACCCACTGGAGGATCGTCTAGACAGTCGGCAGCAGCCTTCGCCGCTGTTGGCATGGCCGTCCTCGCTGCTCTGTAGACAAATACAAATATGAAGGATGAGGAGCTGTTTCATTTTGCACCTTAAATAGAACGGGCATAGTCAAGCCTACGGGAATCTATTAGAATACCCAACCCACAGTGGAGCGACATCAGCAGCAAAGCGGCATAATATACTAAACCTTTGCTTCTCATCTAAATGTGCCTTGACTTCAGTTGGTAGTGCCACTCTAGATATTTCAGTGAAAGACACGCGGGAAGAGATATCCCTGTGGTCAGAGCCAAGTCCCTAGAGGCAAGCGAGAGTAGGCAGCCACTTTAAAAAAAAAAAAAAAANNGTCCCTGTTCGCCTCTCAGCGTCGTAGCTTGAACGGGTAGGGTCGTTGCCAATTGAAGCGCCATTGGCAAGGGTGGTCGGACATGGAAGCCAAGACTAGAATATTCACCTAGCAATGGTCAAGAAGATTAATGATAGAAGTTGAAGACGAGTATTGAAGTAGATATGCTGCCCTGGAAGAACTCTCGCTTTGTTTGTACAGGGCAACTTCTCTCTTGGTGGGCCGGTATAGATTCTAGCGGTGCTTCGAGCAGCTCAGCAGGCTAAATAGAGGGAAATATGCATGTAGCTCACTCGAAAGAGCAGAACACGCATCTGGGCTGAAAAGGCTTTCCCTTCTAATTCGTCTTCTCCTTCTTGCCAACACCAAACCCCAGTACATACGCCAACCGCACCACCCCAACGTAGGCCGTCACAACAACAGAAGACCAATCCTCCCAGCGCCACGTCGCCGGGTCCAGCCGGCCCTGCGCCCTGTACTGCAGCGCCGTGGACCACAGGATCACAA
>PXOD01000281.1:0-32446 GCA_003012165.1 Paramyrothecium roridum
AATGGACGAGAGAGTTCGGGGGACCAGCCAGCTTATACGATGCAACGCAACGCAAGAGCGCAGAGGACAGGACGCTCCTCTCTCGACCCCGTTTCTCAGACGACCGTCATGGGGTGGCCGCCCTCGGGTCAGATCTTTCCTCTATCCGACAATTGGGTCGCGGCCTTGTACCTTGCGCTCGGGTCGAGTTCTCCAGATGCGACGCGACGTCGCGCAAACGATGGTAAGCCAGTTGTAGTGTGGGTTACGTGCCATGCGCCCTGCGGAGAAAAGCTCACCCCCTCCCCTCCCCTCCCCTCCCCTCAAGCAAGCCAGGGCAAAAGCTTGACCCCATCTGCGACCTTGCGCTTCACAAGTTCCTGGCTTTGTATAAGGTAGTTGTGGGGTAGTTCCAGTCCTGGGAAAATTCCATCTCGGTGTGGCGCCCCCGGCACTTGGAAGGGAGAAGGAGAAGCTTTGGTGGTTTCTCCGCTTATACCGCCAATTGACTTTTCCGCCAACCAATTCAACCATCTGCCGTTTCCAGAACAACAAAACCCGTGATTGCGTCTGTAGGTGAGATATCCTTAGCTTGCGTCTCCTTGTCTTACACAGGACCAAGGCCAGCGCCACAGTCGCAGCCCTCGGACGCAACATCAACAGAGAAAAGAGAGAGTTGGGGGAGGTTGGGATCAACCAACCCACCCACACCCATCCATCATGATGTCAACAAGCAAGTTCCCACTTCCCTACATCCCGGCCAATCCTCCGGCGAAATAAACCGAAGGGTTTCGTTTGGTGCGCCAAACAGACGACAAATGAGATCGGCCCCCGCCTCTTCTTGTCCGTCCTTCTTTTTCGTTTCCCCGCATTCCACTAAGTCGGGGATCGAGGAGAGTTACTAGTAAGATAGCCTGTTGGTGCGGGGCCGCCTACGCCTTGCTACCAACTACCGTTATGCCATCATCTCCCTTGACCCTGTCCCCGGTCTGCCCATCGGCCTTCTGGTTGGTGCGCATCTGTTGGACCTCAACATCGCTTCCATGCTTCGGCTTAACCGTCATGAATAAATCCGGGTGTCTCTGTCCGGTTGAAGAGCGGCCGCTGCGGAATGGAGAACGACCTGACATCTTGCCTCGCCTCCGGCAAAATGCAATCGCCAGGTCCATGTTGAACCCCTGGTCTGGAGCTTGTGCGCAATAAAGCCACACAATTTGAACGCCTGCTTGCGAGTTGCTATTATATCTTGCGAAGTTCTGATATAGCCTGTCCCTCAACTGCTCAAAAACATGATACGACGGCCGACTATCCGGTTGCAAGTAATACATGGATCACAACCAGCCTTTTTGGC
Source organism: Paramyrothecium roridum (assembly GCA_003012165.1). Taxonomy (NCBI): domain Eukaryota; kingdom Fungi; phylum Ascomycota; class Sordariomycetes; order Hypocreales; family Stachybotryaceae; genus Paramyrothecium; species Paramyrothecium roridum. The sequence goes on from PXOD01000281.1 coordinate 1,331, forward strand.
ACAGTTTGAAAGGATTCAGCTCAGAGACCTCAATGAGTTCAAAGTATGCTCCTTCAGCTCTAGTGAACAAAATGCAGAGGATAACTGGCGCGTGAGAAAATGAAATGGCATTAACTGTGCCCTATGTATGCCACGGTGCCCAAAATAACGATACTGCCATGTCGGTTATTAGGAAGCAAGCGCATGGAATTCACATCTTATACACAAACAAGGTGGGCCCGGACAACAATCCCGCCACCCACCAGATCCGGGCATTCACGCCCTCTTTCCATCTATTGCAAATCCGCTCTACATTGCTCTTCATGCATCAATCAGGTTTTCCTGGTTCTGCTGCTCGTCGTTCGCCTTGACGTCGGCCCTCGCCTTGCCCTTACCCTTGGAATCCTTCTGAGCTCGCTGGTAGAACTCGTTGAGAACCTTGGCAGGGATACGGTTAAGCAGATCCTTGGGGTAGATGCGAAGCAAGCTCCATGCCAGGTCCAGAGACTCGAAGATAGATCGGGACTCATAAGCACCCTGGCTGATGAATTGACGCTCAAACTTATCCAAGAACTCCAGCGACAGCTTGTCCTCGTTCGACAACGCTTCCTCTCCAACGACAGCCTTCATGGCAGCAGCGTCACGACCGATGGCATACTTGGCGTACAGCTGGTTCGAGACATCTCCGTGGTCCTTGCGCGTCATGCCCTCGCCAATGGCAGACTTCATCAGCCGGGACAGCGAGGGGAGCACGTTGATAGGGGGGTAGATGCCACGGTTGTCCAGGGATCGATCGACGAAGATTTGTCCTTCCGTAATGTAACCAGTAAGATCGGGAATAGGATGGGTAATATCGTCGTTAGGCATGGTCAAGATAGGAATCTGGGTAATGGAGCCGTTGCGGCCCGCGACACGACCAGCTCGCTCGTAGATGGTCGACAAATCAGTGTACATGTAACCGGGGAAACCACGGCGACCGGGCACTTCTTCTCGGGCAGCCGAAACCTCACGCAGGGCATCACAGTACGACGAAAGATCCGTAAGAATGACCAAGACGTGCTTCTCGAGCTGGTAAGCGTAGTATTCGGCGGTCGTGAGAGCGAGACGAGGGGTGATGATACGCTCGATGCTATTGACTAGGTTAGCAGTGCAAACTACAAAGAACTTCGCTGCGCTGGCATCAAGAAACGTACGTGGGATCGTTGGCAAGGTTGAGGAAGAGAGTGGTACGTCCCAGACTGCCGTTCTCCTCGAAATCGCGAGTGAAGAATCGAGCAGTCTCCAAGTTCACACCCATGGCACCAAAGACAATGGAGAAGTTCTCCTCGTGGCCATCGTGCACACCCTTGTTGGTGATACCCTTCTGCTTGACAAGGCCGGCTTGTCGGCAAATCTGGGCGGCGATTTCGTTATGAGGCAGACCGGAGGCAGAGAAGATGGGAATCTTTTGACCTCGGGCAATCGAGTTCATCGTATCGATGGCAGAGATACCGGTCGAAATCATCTCCTCGGGATATTCCTACTGCTGTTAGGTGCTGCGGCCGTCTTGAGGAGTTCATGGTGTAGACATACACGAGAGAAAGGGTTGATGGGGCTACCGTTGATGTCGAGGTATTCTTCGGGCAACACCTTGGGCCCCTTGTCGATAGCTCTACCGGAACCATCGAAGATACGACCAAGCATGTCCTCGGAAACGCCGAGCTTCAGGCTCTGGCCGGTGAACTCGACTTTTGTCTGTTTGTTTGTTTTAGCTAGTGCTGAGGCATCATCATAGTCGAGTCGCCTACCTTCTTGACATCGATGCCAGAAGTGCCTTCGAAAACCTTGACCTTTGTTAGTGCAATTCGGGACAGCGTGATTAACTTGGAGGTACCTGGACGACCGCCTTGTCACCTATAAACAGCAGTCAGCAATCAAGTAATAAGAATATTAGCCAGTGCGGTACCAACCTCGAGCCTCCAAAACCTGACCGGAACGCGCCGTGCCATCAGGCAGGGTAAGCGTCACAATCTCATTGTAGCGAGGATTTTTGACCTATACACCTGTGAGCCAACCTAGGCCACTGCCAATCCGACAGATGCTATCCGCGTCTTACGTTCTCGAGAATGACCAGGGGACCGTTGATGCCTCCAACGGTGTTGTACCTGATCCTCGGCAGGATCGAGTAGGACGAAGACTCGCGAGGGTCTCCCATGGCGAGTAGCTGAGGTGGGCGGGCGAGGGGGGAAGTGTTGGATGCGCGGAGCGGTGGGTGGATGTCGATACCAGAGGGACGAGGCAGAGACGAACTGGTAACGGATAGGATGAGGTAGGAGGAGGTTGAGCAGCTGCTTCGCCTTGGTGGAGCCCGCCTACCGTAGGCGGTTAGTGCTAAGGCATTGGGTGACGGTGACATCACATGACTGTCGCAACCCCACCAAGCTCTGGAAGCTGGAGCTTGATTGCGAGCAAGCTCTGAGGTTCACTTTGTTAACCTCTACAGATTACAAGATGGAGGATTGCCAATGTGATGGATTTCACCATGATATCTCTTCAGTCTCCAATGGATTACAGGTTACTTTTCTCATTCTAATAAAGCTGTCTTTTTAAAAAATTCATACTGCCACATAGAGGCCAAGACAAGCGGTTCGCAGGCACCCCTGTGCGTAGAGCTTCAAGCTACTAAGGTACCTAGTATAGAGGTACTCTCGCTACAAAGTCTACCTTAGGAAGCAGTGTATGGGAGGTAGGCATGTTTTGATGGTTCTATACTCGGTGCAATGGTTTGCACTCCGCTCGCGAGTAATATATCTTACATATTCAAACCCAGAATAAATTTTGTGTCGTATGTGTCACATTGCGTGCCGCGGAAGCAAATGTCTTAACCGCTACGGTATTTGAAAGATTGGCCCCCAGAAAGTTCTTCTAGAAGCCTGGAAAACGAAGCACTGGGAGGCAATTAGGAGATACCAGGTGATAAAGCCAAGGACAAGACACTCTCGAAGATGCCTAATCGTAGTTGTGCTAGGCGGTTATAAGGCAACGTAAAGAGGCACAGATCACTGCATAATCTACGTTTCTTGTAGAAGGTAAATAGGGCCTTGCGGCTGCAGTGCAAAAACATCTCTCCATTTCGAAAATATATATGCACAAGATCAGTTACCCAATCGATAAACATGCTACACTTCCCCGGCCTTGATCACTTCACGAATGGACTCCTCCCTAAGCCCGAGTCGCCTCGGCCGCGCCTCTCGCGCGGGCGCCCAACACGGCCTTGCCCACCGAGCTATCGTTGGGCCTGCCCAGCTCTCCGCTGATCCAGGCGCCAATGTCCGCAACGGCGTCCAGGTCGACGCCCGTGTCCATGCCCAGCGTCTCCATGAAGTAGACCATGTTCTCCGTTGCCACGTTGCCCGTCGCCCCGGGGCTGTAGGGGCACCCACCCAGCCCGCCGACGCTGCTGTCAAACGTCCTGATACCGTGCTCCAGCGACACGGCAGTGTTGACGAGCGCCTGCCCGTACGTGTCGTGGAAGTGCATCGCAATGTCCTCAGTGCGGATGCCGGCCGAGGCCATGCACTTGAGCAGCGCGGCGGTCCGTGGCGCCGTGCCCATGCCAGTCGTGTCGCCGAGGGAGATCTCATCCGCACCCGCCTCGAGAAGCTCTGTAGCGATTTCGGCAACTCGGTGGGGGTCGACGTCGAATCCTTCGAAGGGACAGCCCAGGACGACAGAGACGTAGGCCCTGACCCGCAGGCCAAGTGCCTTTGAATCTTGAATGACCGCCTTGAACCGCTCCAGTGATGTATTGATATCGCAATTGAGGTTCTTCTGCGAGAAACTCTCGGTCGCCGCTGCGAAAACGGCGATTTCGATCTCTGGCTTCGTGCTACCGCTGCCGACGGATGGTGGTTCCAGCTGTGTCGAGTAAGTGCCGGGGTTCTGCTTGAGCAGCGTTGCAGCATTCTGCAGACCCTTGGCATTCGGCGCAAGGAAGGAGTACGTCAAAGGCACCGGCGAGCCGAGGTTCTGCTTGAGGAGATGTTGCATGATTTCGCTCGAGTTCGCCATCTACAATTGCAGAACGGATTAGCATCTTGCGGAGATGGTTGCGCGCCGACGTCACCATACCTGGGGCACCCATTTTGGAGACACGAAGGAGCCGGCCTCAATCGAGGAAAGGCCGGTCTTTGCTAGTCGTTCAATGAGTTGAATCTTCGTTGCGAGTGGAATCGTCTTCTTCTCGTTCTGCAGGCCATCGCGAGGACCGACCTCCACGAGCTTGACACGGTTGTCGTACGATGGCTGCTTGCTGCTGGCGGTCGCAAGGCCTCGACGGAGGCCAAATTGCGATTGCCTACACGCCCTGCAGACCGCCGAGCGAAAGAGAGACATGTCGAGATTGGTACAACCCTGTGGTTTTCTGCTTTACAAAGTGATTGTGCAATTGAGAGGGATGTGGAGGTGGTGGAAGTTACCGAGAAGAGGCAGAGAGCTGTTGTCGCATAGCGTCGGCTTCTACAAACAGCCGTAGCCGATCGGCACCACGCAACTCCTCCCACCAGCATTCACCACAAGCAAAATGGGGTTCGAGCAGAATTCCAAAGCCATACATTCTACAGACCCATTCAACGTCTAAGCTGCCATTTAAGACAAATTAAAGATTTTGACTACGAATGTTGATGTGTCTCACAATGAGCTATAAAAAAGAAAGCGGCCCGCATGCCGGTCTGAGTATTAATAAAAGTTTCTTGATTTTATCGTATAAAACAAAGCGCCAGCCCAGGGGTACAAGTGCTGGCAGGTTCTGTCAAACAATTACTGGCCAATGCTCTAGTACTCGGCCTCGAGCTCCTCATCGCCAAGAGACTCAGCAGCGACCTCCTCGTAGTCACGCTCAAGGGCCGCAAGATCCTCACGAGCCTCAGAGAACTCACCCTCCTCCATACCCTCACCAACATACCAGTGGACGAAGGCACGCTTGGAGTGCATGAGGTCGAACTTCTGGGACAGGGACGACCAAGCATCGGCGATGGCAGTGGTGTTGGAAAGCATGCAGCTATAAAACAGTTAGAAACTTGGTTTTGGTTCATTAGTAAAAAGACTTACACAGCACGGTTGACCTTGGCGAGGTCACCGTTGGGGACGTTCTCAGGGGGCTGGTAGCAGATACCGAGCTTGAAGCCAGTGGGGCACCAGTCGACGAACTGGATGGTGCGCTTGGTCTTCAAGGTAGCAACAGCGGCGTGGGCATCGTTGGGAACAACGTCACCGCGGTACAGCAGGCAGGTAGCCATGTACTTGCCGTTGCGGGGGTCGCACTTAACCATCTGGTTGTGGGGCTCGAAGCAGGACATGGTCATCTCCATGACCGAGTTGGCCTCGTGGGCAGCCTTGGCGGCAGAGATGACGGGGGCGTAAGCGACCAGAGGGAAGTGAATACGAGGGTAAGGGACCAGGTTGGTCTGGAACTCGTTGAGGTCGACGTTGAGCGAACCATCGAAGCGGAGGGAGGCGGTAATGGAGGAGACGACTACAAGTCAAGTTAGCAAAAGCTTTAACCCCCCTTTGGCAAGCATCCAGCCATTCTTGGACGGGAATTCTTACCCTGCGCAATCAGACGGTTCAGGTTCTCGTAGTTGGGGCGCTCAAGACCAAGGTTACGACGGCAAATGTCGTAGATGGCCTCGTTGTCAACCATGAAGGAGCAGTCGGAGTGCTCGAGGGTGGTGTGGGTGGTGAGGATGGAGTTGTAAGGCTCAACAACCGAGGTGGCGGTCTGAGGAGCAGGGTAAACACAGAACTCCAGCTTGCTCTTCTTGCCGTAGTCGACGGACAGACGCTCCATGAGCAGGGCACCGAAACCAGATCCGGTACCACCACCGAAGGAGTGGAAGACGAGGAAGCCCTGGAGACCAACACAGTTGTCGGCAACACGTCGGATCTTCTCGAGGACGCCGTCAATCAGCTCCTTGCCGACGGTGTAGTGACCACGGGCGTAGTTGTTAGAAGCATCCTCCTTTCCGGTGATCATCATCTCGGGGTGGAACAGGTTGCGGTAAGTTCCGGTGCGGACCTCGTCGACGACGTTGGGCTCGAGATCGCAATAGATGGCACGAGGAACATACTTGCCCTGGCCTGGAGAATGGGGAAAGATTAGCCGTTGCTCACGTTGACGTATCGACAGATTGGCTAAATCATACCGGTCTCGGAGAAGAAGGTGCTGAAGCCCTGATCAGGGTCCTGAGCCTTACGCTCCTCGGTGAGGTAACCATCGGGCTAAAACATTGATGGCATTAGTGCTGAGTCCTTTGGGGACTGAGTTCTGGCAAGGATCGGGTATACCTGAATGCCATGCTCGAGGCAGTAAAGCTACACGCACACAGTTAGTTGACGGTGCGGACACAACAGAAACAGAGCAGACATACCTCCCAGCAGGAGTTGGCGATCTGGCAACCCGCCTGGCCGACTATTCAGAGTAGTTAGCATCGAGACTCCGAGCAAGTTCCGTGAGGGCGTAGGATGCGGTGTAGCGGCAGGGCACGGAACAACAGGGGCCAGCTGCTCACCGTTGATGCTGATAACTTCACGCATGGTGGTGATGGGGCGTCGAGAAGACGATTCGGGTTGGGTTTTGGACTGAGCGAGGAGGCTTGCTGGCAGAGAAAGGGATGGGCGGAGGAGAAGAAACCCAAGCGGCACCCTTCTGTTTTTTTCGGGAGAGGGAGCAAGAGTGGAAGTTGAACCACGGTTCGGGTCGATGGGGAGGAGAGAAAATAGGTGGGGTGGGAAATTTGGACGAACAGGGGGTGGTGGTTTGACCAGCTGGGATTTGTTGATGTTCGCGGGCGTGTCGAGGGCCCGAAGTGGTAAGCGCGTTTGGTGGTGCTGTTGCTCTGTTTGCTGTGCCTGAGCCGCTGCCTGGGGGGACCGGCCCCATCGAGCAGCTACCAGCACCGGCCGCTGCGGGCTGCCATAGGCTGCTGCTCAATCGATGCTAGCCAACCTTACCTGATTCCGCCCTCAGCAGGCAAGGTACGGTAGGTGGCCTTCCCACACCGCCCTCGGCAAATTCATTGGGCACGGCCGCATGGACCCAAGGTTCGCCTCAGGGCGTGATGTCGACTGCAATCAAACAGATACGTACCGTATCCGCTTATCGTCTCAACGCCCAAACGGCAAGATGGAGAGCGATTGGATGGAGCGAAGTGCGGTCAACCTGCCAGCAGACATAGTGGATTGTGATGAGAAATATGCCGTTTGCGACAATACAAGGACTGCTCCACGGACAATAATGTTCCCCTCGACCATGGTTTGAGACTCGGCCGTCAGGTCATCGCAAGCTCCTATCGATATCTCGACACGAAATGACCAGCAATATGGTCCAATCTCCGTGACATACGCGGAAGTTTAAACCCTGAGTTGTGGCACAAGGCTCGTAGCCAAATCGTCCAGTGCAACAACCGCACAAGTAACTATCTCCCCAGTCCTTCATTATATGCTTCAGGTAGCGGTATCTCTTGGTTGAACAAAGAGCAACGGATAACGGGTCTCACCCGAAGGCGAGACAATGATTTGAATGGACCCTGTTGCCTTGTTCGAATGGCACACGTTTTGTAAAGTAACGTACCCTGCCCTGGTCAGGCCCCTTTAGCGACAGGGTCCTTTATTATGGATACCAGATACGTCAAACCTGGTCAATCTGGAGCCAACAGCTTCTGACGATATTGCATTGAACACAAACAATCATGTATGGATAAGATACGCATACAGCTTGGACACGAACGATCCTAACTCTCAAGAGGGCAACTCGTGTTGTCTTTGTGCCTTTATGTGTGAATACCTTTCTTCCCAAGCCGGCTGTATCAATATTACCCCAGGGGACGCGGGCATCTTAGCCTACAAGCTCCATGGACCAAAACATCTTTGCTAGCATCATCTCTTTCACCAAACCATTAACTTGTCCTCGGGTTTGTCGCTTCGTTGTGAAGTATGGTGCCAGTATAGAAAGAATGAATGTCGCGTACCACCCATCTGTTAGGCGGGGTCCGTGCCATTCGGTATATTGCCCTGCTCAGCTATCCCTGGCTAAGGTATTGACTAGATCAACAGAGAAATGCCATACCACGCGAGAGGGAGGGCTGGAAGCCTCTCCAGTCTAAATGGCCATTCATATGCTGGGCGGATCATTGTAAAACATTTGTTCCAGTTGCCTCCCATGTGCTACCAAGTCTCAACCACGGCAGCGGAGGTTGGCTCCCCATGTCGGGTGTGGGTCACCTCCGGCGCACTCCATCCCGGGCCAGCCACGCGTGGCTTCATCCAACCCTCTTCACAGAGCCACCAGCCGGAGCAGTATACTCCCCAAGAGTCAAGGCCATAGTCACTCACAGCACACTCATTTCCACTGCTCTCATTGTGAGACTGCAGGCCCTCAGCGACTTGCAATGCCTTCGTTACGCCTCCATTTCCTACCGCAGTCTATCCTCTTCTTCCTCACCCTTGGCGTCCTCGTCTCGGCCAACACGGACAAGCTCATATTCCTCGGCCCTGAGCCTGTTAATATCCCCCTCACAAAACCCTCCCTGCCAGAGCTGAACCTCCACGCTTTGACTCCAGAGAATTCGGCAGTGCGCACAAACATTAGTCGCATCTTCCCCTCAGCCGCGGAGCCTCTTGGCGAATCGGCGTGGGTACTTCTCGATAATCTCACGTATGGCCAACGGTACGAGTTTCGCGTGTGTTGGGCCGCTTCAGTAAGTTCCATCCAATTATAGAGAGTTTCAGGGCTTCAGACTCGTAACGCACGCGTCTGGTCAATTATCAAACAGTAGGCGCTTACGTATCTGTTAAGGAGCCCACCAGCTTTACATTGGACGTATACGAATTGAATGCAGTCTGGCAGACGCCAGAGCTTGTCCAATCTTTGGCAACATATGCCTATTCCCGAATGCCTGAGCCGTCATCTAACGGCGAATTACCGCATTCTAAGTCGGCTCTCAAGGAGCGTGACGCCTCTGTGCTTCTGGTCCACATCCAAGCGGCGGCGGACTACTTTACCCACCACAAAGCTCTTATGCTGAACCCTCCGCCTGTTCTAGTCGATCTGATCTTGGATCCTTATGTGCTTAATGTAGTACCTCGCTCGCTGCTCCCTACTGCAGGATTCCTTGTGGTGGTCGGTGTTGTCACCTGGTTCATGGCTCAATGGATTGTCCGTCAACTTCAAGCCGTCAGGGACACCGACGATCGTGTCGTGGAGAAGAAAAAAAAGAGTAACTGAGACATAAAATACCTGGTTTCGTTTCTCAAAGCGTAATTAAAAGTCTTCAGACTTTTACCCAAGGATTGAGGCGGCGGCAGTAAGCATGGTTTCACTAGGTAGCTACCTACCTACATAAATAAAGAACTCGCACCCAGCACCGGGAGCACACCATCATACGTTCATCTTCATCTTCATTGGCAGCATTGTCATCATTTCTCTCATGTATGTAAAATCTATCCGTCTTGTTCTTATTTTTTTTTTTTTGTTCTTTTACATTGTAGATACGCAGTGTATCCAAATTCGTCGTTACTCGTGGAGAGCCTCAGTCGCGGTGCTCAAAGGGTTTCCAGGGAGGTTGGACAAATATTCCTAGAATGCCCATCCTCGTCGTTTCATCAATCTATACTGCTGTGGGCAGTAGCAACTTCCGGTATGGAATAGTAATCAACATAAGGCACCTCAGTAAGGGGGGTTGTGACCACCTTGTTGAGAGTAGTTGCCTCCGCCGTACTGCGGCTGGCCACCGTATTGTGGCTGGCCGCCATAAGAGGGGGTCCCGGCAGGCGCACCGTATTGCGTGTTATAGCCGCCGCCAGGCTGCTGGTATTGTCCAGGAGGTGGAGGGTACTGCTGATGCTGTCCTCCAGAAGGAGGAGCTCCGTAGCTTGGCTGGTGTTGCGAGTAAGACCCATGTCCGCCGTGCTGACCTTGTGGCTGTGCCGGGCTTTGTGAGTAAGGTTGCTGACCGTAAGGCGATTGTCCAGGAGGTGGCGGGTAGGACTGATGTTGAGGCCCACCAGGGGGAGGAGGTGGGTATTGGTTGTTGTGCTGACCCTGACCTTGGTTGTGGTGTTGGTTTGGCGGCGGAGATTGATATGATGAAGAGCCACCAGACGCACCACCAGATCCGGGCGGGTTGTAGGTAGGAGCTTGTCCGCTGTAGCTGCCGCTGGAGCCCGAGTTCGAGTAGCCATAGTTTTGTCCCTGCTACGCCGGTGTCAGTTCTCGTTCCCATTTATGCGTGCATCATGAAGCCACCCACATTGTTGCTCTGCCCGTGCTTGCCTCCAAACATGCTGGCAACACCGCCCATGACAGCGCCGGCGATACCGCCTTGTTGGTGAGACTGCCCGCTCGTCTGGCCACCGTGGTAGTTCTGTGGTGTCTGGGGCTTGTTGCTGTTGGACGATAGCAGGCTGGACGCTAGCTGCCCGACAAGCTTGCCGGCCGAGTTCTTTCCTCCGCCACTCTGCCCGCCGTGACCGCTGCTGCCACCTCCGAGAAATTGGCTGGCAAGTCCGCCAAGTGGGTTCGAGCTGTGTCCGCTGCCGTGTCCAGAATTCTGTTTCCCGCCGAGGAGGGCGTTCATGGCCATACTCTGCAAGTTGGAAGTGGTTAGCCATTAAAGCGCCGAGACAGTTTGAACAGGTCAGTGCTGGAGAGAAAAGACGACGTACTCCAAGGCCTCCTCTATCGCCCGTAGGACCGTCCGCGCCCCTTGTGCCATCGGGCATGATGGGCTCCATAGTACCGTCGGCATGCTTGACCGTCTGCGAGCCGTCCGGGTGGGTGATGAGCTGCGGCTGCGGGGTGCCGTAAGGATGATCGACGTGCTGGCCGGGCGTGTTGCCAGTCTGGACGGGATGCGTAGGAATTTCCCATTGCGATACACCCGTGGCAAGCTGCACAAAGTAATACTTCTTGCTTGCGCCATCCCACTGCGCGATCCAACCAGTGGGCAGGTCGGGCGGGGCATACGTGGGACCCTCGGCGCTGGGGGACGTAGGCCCAGCCATGGCGATAGCAACAGTAGTAGCAGCAGCGAATGCTATGCTATTGCCCCGCGCGGGTTGTTGGGAGTTCTGGTGCCGGTAGCCCTGAAGCCGTCGCTGAGGCAAGGGTGGGAGGAGAGAAGAAGCGTGTGGGGAGTATGTGAGGGTCAAGGTGTATGGCACGCGCGCAGGAGGCAGATGGCAGTAGGGGAGGCGGGTGCCGTCCGATATCTAAATATCGCTTTGGAGGGTCTCCCAGCGAAGTGGGGGAGATGGGAGGCCAGCGAACAGTACAGTAACCTTAGCTTTCTGCGGTAGATGTTAGTGAGTACCTCTTTCGGAGCAGCAGCTCCACGCACAAAGCTTAGTATTATGCTAACGTTGACGCGAAGGGTGAAATTCAGCCGACAATGCCTCTTGAAATGAGCAGTCTCACGCATATATAATGCACTTTTAGTCCAGTACGCGTTCCGTCGTGGCTACGCCGCAGTTACGTCCAATGTCAGAACGGCGCCTGTAGTCCTCGTATCTCCAATGAGGCAGAGTTAGCAGGCGACGTGGACACAGGCCGCAGCGCTCGAGAGGCCTCACCCCTTGGTGACCACCCCGGGTTTCGTCCTGATCACGAAAGCCGCTCCCCAATCTCGGTTCCCCCCAAACGCAACCGGCCCCCGGGAGGGGAGGGGCGGCCAGTGTGGCAATGCTCCAGCCCTGATTTCATGCGCGCCCATGATTACCGGTAACCCAAACGCAATCCAGCGAAACCTGGCACGAGTCGGCTGCACAGCCACCCACTCACTGCTGAGAATGGCGTCTTGGTTGCCCTCAACGTTCGTCCTAATCAGAGAAGCCGGACCCCTTCCGAATTGACCAGCTTGACTTTGTTTTTTTGTGTTTTTTTTTATGCATCTGTTTTCTTGCATTCGGCTCGGGCTTTTGGAATAAAAAAATGCACGACATAGAGAGCTCCAGGCCGCTTAGGGGCCTTGAATTTGTACTGTTGAGCCATCGGTGGCAGATGCAGTAAACGCCTTGGGGTCCACTTTTCAATATCCGTTTGTGACACGCCAAATTTGGAGGTCGTACTGTTGTTAACCAGCGGCGTTCAGCATAGTCGCGCTGCTTTGAGACAACATGCAGCTTGTTCCACCAAAATGAGTCACATAGAGGAAGGATGCAAGTCATACTAGCATACTTTAAATAAATCAATAGATCGAGTGTGCCTCAAGTTTACGAAACAAACAAAGAAAACAGAGAGTAGCAGGCAGGAATTAATCAACTCAATTAGCGATTCAATGGTAGCAAATGTCCGACTGTCCTGTACCATCCCAGCAACGACAAAAAAAAACTAATTTGGTTAGCGATATCTATAATTCAATGCTGGCTACCTGACAGATAGTTATGAGGACCGGGAACGAAAATTTCCAAAGGTCGTAATTAGACTGGTTTGTTTCTCAAATGTGTTTTTCACTTTAGCCACAGCCATAATTTAGAGGGCAATTGGCAAGCACGTGCTTTGGGTAATATCAGATTGTTCTTAGAAAAGTGTCGCGGGATCCTGAATCTCGTTCATCGTATATGGTCCTAGAGACTCCTTACGAAAGCAACCAACTACTTGATAAGGTGAGGCTTAGAAGAAACCTATATTCTTGACGGCTCCAGAGTCCTGAACCTCGTTGACGATTGTTTCAGCGCCAGAAACAGCTCCAGCCGTAGGACTGCTAGACTCAGTGCTACTCCAAGTGAACGATTTGAGAATTATCTCGGCCTCAAAGATGGTGATAAGGCCCTTTCCACCACAAACACTTTCTTTGTCGCCACTGCAAGGCAGGTTGCATGCAGTTTGGTTCTGAGTCCAGTCGCCGAAGATATAGTTGCTGCACCAGCACTGGTTACCCTCTTGGAGACCTGCGAAACGTCGGTTCTCAAGGTAACAGGTATGCTGGCATTTAGGAATCGTCAAAGCAGAGTTACCGCCTGGCCCACTCATTTGCTTTTCGAGGATAGGTTTGGTGCTGCTCTCAGCGTAGCAGCCTTTATCAAGCCAAGAAGTGGGAGAAGGTCGAGTGCGCGTGGTGGTGGCAGTGGTGGTGGTAGGTGAGATAGCTGTTGTCGATTGTGTTTGATTGAAGCCCTCTAGCCTCTCCAACGTCACGATGCAGTAGGATTGCCATCTCCAGGGCTTGCAATCAAGACCAACAGAGGGGTTCCATTCCGAAAACTGCTCAGCAGTGATATTGAAGAGGTCCCTGATATCCTCGCACGACTTGCTACCAACGTTGTTGTACCACCCATCACAATCCTTTGCAGTATCAGGATCCCACTGCAGAAGCGGATTTCTAGTACCAGAGCATAAGTGTACGTGGATGGCAAGTGCTGAAAGCGAGCTGATCAAGAAGCGCTTCATGGTGACAGCGAAGATTATGAGGAGTAAGTATGCAGAGATGTGCTTGAGCCGCGGAATGTTAAGGATGTAGAATGAACAGGTGAAATTGTTTTGGGACTGGCCACAACTCCGAAGAGGAATATGACAATAGAGAGGTCACGGAAAACTGTTGTGCTTGGCAGCGACCTTACCATTTCTTGCCCTTCTGACTTCTGGTTTTCGCCAAGGCAAGAACCTGCACACAATAAAATGAAGCGTTACCGGTACCTGATTCTACTTCCTCGGGCGCTCCGGTACGACTGATGGCTATGCGCCATTTACCTCTCTGTTCTTCAGTCCAGGTGGGAATTCCGGCATGATATGGGGTTGTGAACAAGCATCGTCTAGGGACTTGCTGGTTCGAGACCGTTCTGCACGGTCCTACCTGTCTTGTTGACATGGGGAAACCAACAAACAGGTGGACCTCGGGCCGTCCAACTTAGTATCGCGTCCAGAAGTTCTCATGCATGTTGGAGCCTACGTGTGACTGGGCACGACCAACTGCATAAGACCGTTGTTGTCGACTCGAAAATTCGTTCTAGGTGGACCGCTGCTGGGGTATCGCAGTCCCTGCAGGCCCGTTCCCTTTACATAAAGTAGTTGTAGACAAAACAGGGATGCCAGGCAGGGATGCTAAATGTCACGTCTGCTTTAGACTCTTGAAGCTAGCTCCCCCACTCCCTCGCAACGCGCATAGAGAAGGTGAAGCCCCGCGAGCCCAACGCATCACATCCTGACTGATGAATTGATATGAGCTCTGGCCGTTTACCTTGGTCACATCTATGATGGAAGGTGATGTTCCGACTCAGTCTGACCGCTTACAAGCAATATACAGGCTACAACCAAACTTGACCGGCCCCGCCCACCGAGCAAGGTTCATTTTACAAGACTCAAAGCCAACTAGGTAGGGAGGGTAGTTTAATTAACACTTGTGGTGGCTCACATATTGCATACCAGGTGCTAGACTACTTACTTGTCCCTATCAAAAGCCCAGAAGCAGCGGTTAGACGCAGCACACACGTCCCCAGCATCAACTGCACCCTATTACTCAAACGACCAGCTACTATCGATACGTTTCACCACTTTTCACGGCTCCCGGCTGAGATTCGTGCCCGAATTTGGAAAGGTACGGTTCAGCCGCGCATTGTCGAAGTCCGAATTGTTGAGCTCGGCAGCGACTAGAGGCCATGCGTCCAACATCTGCAGTCATCAACGCCTATACCGGCAATACTACAAGCCTGTCACGAAGCACGGAGCTTAGGCCTTTACGAGCAGGCTTTCTCGGCCACGGCTCAAAGTTGACGAGCGAAATCAAATACGTGTGGGTAAATTTCGAGTTTGGCATGATATCTATCGGCAGCAATAGCCTTTGGGCCTTCGAATTAGAAGCTCCGCGTATCCGATGCCTCAGGCTCGAGCGTGAGATGAAGAAACTCAACTTTCATTCTGGTTTCGAAGATATGAAACTCTACAGTAACCTCCTAGAGGTACACTTCATTTGTACTGATGGTCTAGACGCCTGGTATGACTTCCATTGTTTTCCTTGGAAGAAGGAGAATATATGGTTCACAGAGAAGTCGACAGGCCGCGTGATGATCAGCAAGGACTTAGACAAATCGATCAACGACCCAATCGAGGAACAGAATGAGAAGGAGATACAAGAAATGTTAGACACATTATTTGATTAACACACCCAGACAATAAGTGATCAAGACAGTTGAGCTATCCCAAGGCAATCTCGCATTATCTATTTGGTGTGTAAGCCTGTGGAGTCCATCTATTAATACGCACATCTCCTGATATAACGAATGCACTCCTGTACAATCTGTTCACTTGCGCACGATTAAGGTCGTAAACACAAGGTCAGATGAGTGTATTTTGGAATAACAATAATTTCACAGTTCTTTTGGCGTTTCTCTTCCGCAAGGTGCAAATGAAATCTTCCTCAACTCATCATGGCTTCTATGAATGAAACACGGCGCGGGTTGCATATTTCAAAGTTTATCCTTTCTGGAAGTAGTTCACATCAAGTACCTCAGCTGGGGATTGTACACAGCTCAAACCAGTAACCAGAATCTTGTTCTGTGGCAAACTGTTTGGCTTGAGTTTATGGCCTACAAGCAATGGAATTTATTACTTCGCCTTTCATGGTATTTTAAAACCACACGTTTCTCCAAACTTGCCACGTCAACTACTTCAACATCGATATATATTATCTCACTAGCTACAGTACGTCACTTCTCGCCTTTACCGTGGCATGCCAGTTGATACGTGAATGTCGCTTGTTGAGGCTGGGAGCAAATGCTAAACAGCCTTCACTTGCCTGCGGATCAAGGAGAAAGCATATGAGGTCATCATGGCAAAATTCTGATCTCCCCCACGATTCAGTCCCTCGTGGTGATATTCTCAGATCACGGTACGACTCCGTCACTCCCATAAATAATCACCAAAGACACCGGAGAGGCAAGCGAATGAAACAAGTGGTTAACCAATGCGTAAGTCCACTATTGTCATAGGACCAATTTGACCAGGTACATCCTAGACCTGGTATATCTATAGCTGCCACGTGCTGCCAGATAATCCATCCTATGCCGTACACCGCAACATGGTAGACACATCCAAAAACCTCTATACAAGGCGGCGAGCCTGAATATACTCCGGCAAATCTGCCGCAGTGGTGCCGTTGTTGGCTAAAGCGACAATCTCGTTGATCTCGTCTTCGGACAAGTTCTCGATCTGGTACACGCTGCCGTCCTCGAGGCCTAGCTGAGTCGCCTCATGCGAGCTCTCGCACTTCTGGAGTTCGCCCCTCTTCCTGCCACCCTCTCCGAACCAGTAAAAGGCGCCGCTGTAGCTGGAGCCCACGTGGCCGAGGCAGAAGTCCCGGCCGCGGCCAATCGCTTGGAACTGGAAGACCTCGCAGCCACGACCCCGGTATCCGTTGCCGGTGAGGGTCCAGTCACCCGGTACGGCCACAACGCCAGCGGTTCCGAAGAAGGCGCCTCCCACTGTGCAGCAGTCGTTGGGGTTGATGTTGGCGCAGCCTCTCCATGCGCCCTCGAAGCAACGACCCTGGTCGTTTTGGTAGAAGCGGATGTCGACAGCTGCGACAGTGGCGGCGAGGCCGAGAAGGAGCTGGGCGCCATGCATCTTGGAGGGAATTGATCAAAGAAACTTTGTGGGTTTTTCTGAGAGGTCAAGGCAAAGAGGAACAGCAAGACGAGGAAGAGAACGAGGATGTGGATCGAGATCGATGAGGAAGAAAGGACAGAACTCGATGCTCTGGGCGCACTGGGTTATATATCTTCTCGACTTACACCTAAGAGCATCGTGAATTTGCTAGCCGGGCCGACCCTGGATTCTATGGAGTAGGTAAGTGCGCATAAAATCCTAAACCCCGTCGGCCAACCAGCAGCAAGGCTGTGGGAACAATGCCACGAAGTTGATCCTACAAGTGTCCCAGTCAAGGATAGTAAAGCTTCGGACTGGCTCGCAAAGAGGATAGCCAGGGGGCATTGCCTAGTACGCGAAGCTTGAAATGGGACGAGCCGAGCGACTAGTGCTTAGACGGATTGGAGTATGACTGACAACTCACTGCCATTATAGGGCTAACTATGGTGTTAGTGCTTATTGGCCGGAAGCTGGGCAAAAACAGCTCCAATCCGCGCGTTAAACCTGATAGTCGACGGCCATAATGCATCTATTTATTCACGACGTTTCTAAAGAGGTACTGTAGCAAAGCGAGAGCGTTCAGCTGGTCTATCCAGTGTGTGAGCTGGGTATAATCCAAAGGAGATAAATTGTCTGTTGCCGCAAGTTTTAGTAACACAATTGACAGGAGCAGCTTCGGTTGTCAATTGGAAGGGCTGTGCTGTATATCTAAGAGACGAGGGGCGGGTAAACTAGGCCGAGTGGCTGCATAGGCTCTGCGTAATTGTATAGAATTCCGAAGACAGCCTCATTGGCGGGCTAGACGACGGCATCCCGGCCCATCGCCTTCTGGCGGTCACCCTGTAGTGGCCCACTGCGGTGCACCATGATTACTGTATTGTAAGCCTGCTGATCACTGCCCACAAAGGACCCCGTGATGGGGCTAAGCCGGGGGCTCTTGCGGCTATGGATCCTTTGAAGTGAGGAACCAATGATCCTTACATGGACATTTTCTCCAGATATTTTAGTGGTACCGGGACTCTACCAAGCTCTCTCAATGCCCAGGCTCAAGACGACCGGCAATATGCTGAGCAGAATTGATGTTGCTGCCAGGTGCCGTTGTGGCCGAGGCATTGGCAGAGCTTGATAATGGATCAAGGATAACTGGTCGTGGATTACGCAGCTGTAGTCTTGGTAGAGGGGACAAGGTAAGGTAGCTCAGAGCTTACAAAGGGGAATAATATGAAGCATTTCGTAGTCTAGCCATCATTTCCTTTACAACCATCTGTCCACCCACCTGCTCCCTTGACAACCTTGTTGTTCGCGAAACATCTATTCCTTACAAACACAGGGGTGTTGACTGAATGGGTGAGTCAGCTTCATCCACTCTCGGAGGTCATGGTTTAGTTAGAGGGGACACTTACAGGTTGCCTTCCATTCATATCCCTCCTTGGTGGGCGTATCATAGTACTCAAACTTCCACTTGGTCGTGCCAAGCCCGTAGCAGCCGTTCATGTTGGGAATCATGGTCTTCTGGCCCCAATCATATGTCGAGAAGCCACCACCCTCAATCTCGTAGTGGGACCAGAGGACCTTCCACCAACCCTCGCAACGTCCGACTGCTTCGGAAGGCGGCGGCCAGGGGCGGTTCGTCTTCTTGGGGTAGATCTCGAAGGTGTAGTCGCCGCCATCGACGACATACTTGCCGCCAAGCTTCCAGTTCATCTTGTTGTCCGTGTCGCAGTCATGGATAAGGCTCTTGAACGAGTCGAGGCACTTCGTCTTGTCAAAGTCGGCCGTGTCGTTGTCCAGGGTGATGACCAGCTCGTGCTCCTCGGGAGTTCCCTTGTCGTAGGTCTGCTTGACCTCCCAGTTCTGCGAGTGACTGGGGTGGTTATCTGGCACATACTTTTCGCAAAAGTCCTTGTAGCTGATGTCGAGTCTGTCGGCCTGGGTGTAGCCGCGCGAAGACGACTGGGAGGACCAGCATGTACGCTGGGACTTTACTGGACAGAAAGGAGCCGTGTCGAGCACCACAGCACGAAGGTCCATAGCCTCCGACAGGGCGAAGGAGGCAATGGTGACATGGCCGTTGACGTTCGGGTGAAACTTCAGGTATGATGTCAGCAACGACGTCCTTGGGACTGCTTAGATGTTGAGTATACGTACGTTTCTTCCGATAGAGTCAGGCATGCCCAGACCAAATGTCCAATCCTTATCGCCATCACCAGGGCAGTTTGGAGGAGCTGGCGCCCGCCTGTCGAGACGATGCACTGCCTCAGCACCCGGCGATGGCGTCTTGTATAGAACTGAATCGTATATGCTTTCCTCGTACACCTTGGCGCGTCTCTTCATTTCCTTCTCCCAATGCTCATACTGTTGTCGCTCCTCGGGCGTCAAGTCGTCCAAGGTCTGCGCATCCCGGCGACGCAGCTCATCCCTGACATCGTCGCTCCATCCGAGCCAAGGGTGCGTGTCGGGCTTGATGAATTGCATGTCGGGTTGGTTGGGGTCCGGATAGTTGCCGTTGCTCTTGGACGAACACATCTGGCCGTCCATGTCAATGGCCCACTGGTCCCATTGCGCAAAGCCGATCTTGTAGCCAATATCTTTGTCTTTGGAAATCTCATCCACAACCTCGCCGAGCACCTTGTTGATGCCCAGGACCAGCTTATTGAAGCGCTCCCGGCGGGACTTGGTCAGGGACTCGAAGGACAGCTTGCGCAGCGGGATCATCCAGAACTTGTCCCATGACTCATGCTCGCAATTGTCGTTGTTTGCATCGAAGAATTGGGCGTAGCCGTTCAAAACGACGATGCCGTCCTTCTTCACTTTCTTGTTGAGCTCCTTGAGGATTTGACGCACGTTGTCCTTGAGGATTGTTTCGATATTTTCTTCGGCCTTTTTTATGACCGTTTCACACGCGTCACTCTTGAAGTATGGCAGCATGATGCAATCCTTGATCATCTTGGCAAGACACAGGTCGTTTCCACCCGCTGTCAGGGTCACAAAGTCCAAGTCGCCCTTGAGATGCTGTGCTTGTTGAAAGATCTGCTCGGTTCGATCGCCGCTGCAGGCAATGTACTGGAAGTCCGTGACGTGAGAGCCGAACTGCTTCTCAATGATTTTGGGATACGCGCGGTTGTATCGTGCGCAGTACCAGTCGCCGTGACCACTGATTGTTCCATCCGGAAGCTTGATCTCGAGCTCGTCGGTGAAGATCCTCCCAAGGGGAGCGCCGGCGCCAATGCCCGCCGTATAGCTGTCACCTATGGCTGCCCATCGCTTGACCCAGCTGAAGTCACTTGGATCATCAGCTCGCTTGACAAGCTCCTGTGGTATCACGGTCGCCTCCGCTGGAGATCCTTCGCGGGGCGAGATGGCATAGCCGGCCACGATGCGAGAGAGGGCCGCGAGGCTGATCACGGCTTGTGGCCACATGGTGCTGGATCAATGTGAAGGCCAACAAAAGTGTCGTTTGCGCCCAGGCGACGGTATGAAGATGAGATATCTCCAAGCCTTGAGGAAGGGACAGGCAAGGAGTGACAGAGACAGTGCTGGCCGTCGAGGGACGAAGCAAGAAGTGTCTGGCCAGTGTCGGCTAACCCGTGTCTCCCGGCACCGGAGAGTGATGCTCAGGCTGAAGCCGAATATACAGGGGTTAGGAAGCACGATAGTATAGACTATTGGACTGATCGCGGCCATATCACGGCCATAAGCTGAATAGTAACACGCCAAGTGAATCCTTTATTCCAGCGGATCCCTTCATGTCAGCTTGCTAGCAGACTACGGCCCTTGAATGCCTGTCACCTTCCTCATCCGCCTGGACGCTCCCGAGACCATGGCTTGCCGCTGAGTGATGATTTGTGCAAGTCCGCCCGGGGTCGCCCGAAACGCACCTCTAGGGCTGACCCGACGCACCCGATGGCACCACATGGCGGAGATGCCCAGATAGATCTCGAACGGTCCCCCGCTTGGCGCGTGCCAAAGAGTTTTCCCGGAGATTTTTGACGCAGGGGAAGAGGGGCTCACGGCTCCGGTGGCGTGGTGAGACCCCTGCAAAGACGCTCGTAGCCCTGCAATGTACCGATACCTGACAAGGATTTTAATTATACTTCTGAGCTAAGACCCTGGATGCATTGGCGAGGAGGAGGCAAATGAATCCCATCGTGGGGGGACATGGGAATGTGGTTCAGCTTCCTATAGTCTAAAGCCCTCGGTGCCGAGGGCCCCGGCCTCGCGACGCAGCACTTGCTCCGTCCAGTCCCTCAGTAAGTGTCATTTCGTTGAGTAAGGCTTTGCTCACCGAGGGGAACCAGGACGTTCATTCTCTGAGCTTTCTGTCCGCAGCTTGGGTATCCCATCTGGTCGCCAACCTTCTTCCTCACCATCCGCATCGCACCACATCCGCTGGTCGCAGTGAACGGTCTTGCCAGACACTCCAAGCGCATCAAGATACCTTCAGACTGTCCAGCATGTCTCCTTCAAGGTTTCGTCGCGGGCTCTGGCTCAGCCTAGCTTTTGCCTGTGCGACGCATGCGTTGAGTCTCGACACGTTTGGCGGTCAGGCCGAGGCAAAGCTGCTGCTGGATCGCATCGTTGGCAAGTCAGACAATTCGCAGCGTATGATGCTTCTGCAGGCCAACGAGGACGAGGAGAAGGACTACACTTGCTCAAAAACCAAAGGGTGCAAGCTGGGTTGCTGCGGGCCGCTGTAAGTTGCTAGCCATCATACCAGTCTGAGCAGAAAGTCTTATACTAACCTTGCTACCTTGGTCAGAGATGAGACGGGCGCCGGTGTCTGTGGCATGGGCCCCGATTTCTGCGGCGAAGGCTGCACCTCGGAGTGTGATGCGAAGAGCGAGTGCGATCCCGGCTGGGGCCCTCAATGGTCCAACGCGACAACCTGCCCTCTCAACGTCTGCTGCAGTGACTTTGGCTTCTGCGGCACGACCGCCGATTTCTGCAACGGCCGCGTTGTTCCCAACCCAGAGTGCCCCGTGTCCGCAAAGTCGGCCAGCAAGAAGCTCATAGGCTACTACGAGGGCTGGAACTTCCAGCGCCCCTGCGGCAACATGGAGCCCGAGGAGATTCCCTTGGGATACTACACGCACATCTTCTTCTCTTTTGCTCTGATTCATCCTACGACGTTCCGAATGGACATCATGGACGAGGGCACGGCCAGCCGCTACGGGCGGGTGACGGCGCTCAAGGAGCAGGATCCCAACCTGGAGGTCTTCATCGCCATCGGAGGCTGGGCCATGAACGACCCGGGCCCGTGGCGCACTACCTTCTCGGACATGGCCAGGAGCGAGGCGAACCAGGACAAGTTCTTTGACTCGCTCATCTCTTTTATGAAGAAGTACAACTTTGACGGTGTAGACCTTGACTGGGAATAGTGAGCCATTCTGAGAAAAAGGCCTTCCAAATTTCGAAAGTAGCTAACACGATATGGCAGCCCCGTTGCGGAGGACCGTGGTGGTGTTGAGGCCGACTATGACGCCTACGTCAATCTTCTCCGACGTCTTCGCGAGCGTCTGAACCGAGAGGGACGTCCATACGGCTTGACCTTGACCTTGGTAAGTCCCGTTCTCCATAATACAGCAATCAGCATCATGGCTAACAAGTTCAGCCTGCATCGTACTGGTACCTCCGTGGCTTTGACATCGTCAAGATGGAGCCATACCTGAACTGGTTCAACATCATGACCTACGACATTCACGGCGTGTGGGATGCCAAGATCGAGTCTCTGGGCCCGTACGCCGGTGCCCACACAAACCTGACGGAAATCGACCAGGGGCTCAACCTCCTCTGGCGCAACAACATCAACCCAGAGCACGTCGTCATGGGCCTGGGCTTCTACGGCCGCTCCTTCACGATGAAGGACCCCAACTGCATGGACGCCGGTTGCGAGTTCTCCGACGGTGCCAAGGGCGGTGAGTGCACAGGCACGCCAGGTGTGCTGTCCGCCGCCGAGATCAACCAGATCATCAAGAACGGCGCCACCGTGAAGAAGGACGAGGCCGCCGCCGTCAAGATCGTCACCTGGGACAAGGACCAGTGGGTGAGCTGGGACGACGAGGAGACGCTGCTGGAGAAGATGGACTATGCGCATCAACGGTGCCTTGGCGGGTAAGTTTATCATCCCTTGTTGTGTCCCCATCTATTTGGCTAGTTGCTAATGAAGCGCAGGGCCATGGTGTGGGCGATTGATCTGGATGACGGAACTCTCATCGAAGCGCTTGGCAAAGCGTCGGGGCGGGTAAAGAAGGGGACCATCACGCGGAACCCGTACATTGAATGCTTCAAGGGAGACTGGTGAAAGGACACAGCATTTAAAAAATGATGTTTTACATAGCGCAATTCAAATATCTTCTTGCAAATGCCTCCCCATTATGGCCAACATATCATGCTGATTCCAGTGTCGCGCAAGCCCGTTCCATGAAGTGAACATGACTCTGACCAGACGTTTTTGAATGTTGTTCAGCACGCATTATGGTAGACTGCGTACTTTCAATTCACCTAGCAGCTTACTTGGCATGCTGAGATATGCTTCATGGGTTGTACTTTTTCACTCGATCATCAGTCTCAACACGTTGTCGTGCGCACAATGACACGTTTGCAAAGGCTTCGAAAAATAAGATAAAATCTGGCAACAGCTTTGCTCAATTGTTCTCTCTGCAGGGCTAAAGTTCTCAGCAAGTCTTGTCCTTTGCACTTCCAAACTTGGGCATCTTCTTCTTAATCTTGTCAAACGTGCTCTTCTTGGCGCCACGAATATGCAGCTCTTGGATGTTGGCAATGTTGGTCGAATACAGCACGCGCAGTCTCTCAACGTCCTGGCCGCTCGGCACAACGTTCGGCGTCATCTGCGCGCCGCCCGCCAGCGTGAGAACGTTCTGCCGTCCGTCCGCGGTGTTGGCGCCCCGATTGCCACCAGCACCGCTGGGGTACAGCATGATGCTACGAGGGTCGAACGTGGCATCGGCGATGACGGGGACGCCGTGGCTCAGGGGCAACCAGTCTTTGGCAGAGAACTTGACCTTGCTCGCGTGCGCCTGGATGCTGCAGAACGTACGTGCAATGTCCGCGTACTCGCCGCCCCCAGCGGCGAGCTCCTGAGCCCGTTGAAGGGCTTCATCGTAGTCGCTAAGGGCCCGGCAATTGAATTGATTTGGCCGGAACCTTACGTCGTTGCCATTGTACTGGGACCAGGGGGCATCATTCGGGCCTGAGGGGAATTGATCGTCGAAGTCGGTGGCCCAGAAATTCGGGTTCTGATGCTCATGGTAGAGACCCCAAGCGTGACCGAGTTCGTGAGCCACGTTGGCTACAACATCGAGCATGCCGACGTCCTCCTTTGTTGACAAATGCATCGATGGCCCATGGACCTGGTTGTCTGGGTTCTCGCGGTTCCACTTCTCATCAACGGGTTGCTTGCCAACGGACGTGGAGAACATGCCCTTATCGTTGTAGTGAACCTTGAGATGGTTGATGCGATCCTTGTCGCACTTCGCGAGGTCGACCTCCTCGTAAGAGAAGCCTAGATCGCGAAGGGCACCCCAGGTTGTCTGCATCGCTTCTTCGAGGGAGCCACGGAGTTTTTGCTTCGCGGTCGAGTCGGCATAGCAGTACTTGATTTTCTTGTCTGGCCAGGTGTAGTGACCAGATTCACCGC
Source organism: Paramyrothecium roridum (assembly GCA_003012165.1). NCBI lineage: Eukaryota > Fungi > Ascomycota > Sordariomycetes > Hypocreales > Stachybotryaceae > Paramyrothecium > Paramyrothecium roridum. Next base: position 25,579 of record PXOD01000281.1, read on the forward strand.
CGGAAGGCTGGAACGATATGGCGCGTCGAAAGACTTCCATTGTGCCGTTGGTGCTGCGTGCAGCCAACGGAGAGCTCCCTTCCCAATGGCGACTGCCGGCCTCAACTGGCCAGGCCAGTAAGCCAAAGGCAGCTGCCGTGATGGTCGCTGCGAGCATTTGGAATGGCTTGAGACTGCGATGAGCCCACAAACTGAAGACAAAAGGATGGTCTTGCTAAGTGTCTAGCAGTCGGCGAAGGTGATCCCTTGGAGAGACGGCGTGGCGGACAAGCAAAACTCACATCAAACTATCGCAGGGCGAGGGGGGCTTCCGAACTATCCCAGCTCTTGGATATCACACATGCCCAGACTTAACTAGAGAATCTTGACAAAAGGACCTTGCAAATGATCTGAGGGATGGAGACGGAGTAAGCTGACAAGTCCAGACCGCGGATGGCTGAATCATTCCCGAGGAAATTTGCCGTCAACGACGGGCAAAGGGTGCTTCATTTCCGTGGCCGCCCAATCAACCGCCATACGTGATACCCGACATCCATTCATGTTCCCCGGCGTAGGGTCCCGAGTTCCTGCGCCATTAGACTGCATCCTGCGAATCCTACGGTGGCACCGTACATCCCGTTCCTGCGCTAAGCTCATAAGGCTGCAGGGATCAAGCGAGCAGACCCCTGGCGAGCTTCCTTTTTGGGCAACGGACTGGCTGAGTCCCTCGACAAACGGCGGATGCCGGATGTACCTGTACTCGAACATGTACTTCTTCGCATTACAGCCTATGAATTTCGAGGAGCATGTCTTCCTTGGCGGCTTTGATGAACGATGGCCCCCATCGCATAGTCAGCTGGTCTTACATACCCACCACCCAACGAGGAAATTCTGCGTGGGTTCTCGAACAAGGGTGAGCAAGCAATCCAGGTCACTTCTGGCAGTCCTTCCACAATTGTGGGTACCGGCTCTTCGATAGGTGAAGACGCCCTTCTTCGAACAACACAATCTTGTCGGTCCTCTTTGTCTTCGCCCGTCGAGAGACTGCCCAAGGAGTTTTGCCTATCGTTCTCTTTGACTTCGATTGAGGAGCCAACATTTGCAAATCGGCCGACAGCATGAAGCTTTCCATTCTGTTGTCCACTCTGGCGTGGACTGGGAGCATCGTGCTTGCTCAAGATAGCAGCCCAGGTGCGCCGGTCCACCCAGGCCAACCTGACAACTGCAATGGTTGGCATACCGTCGTGACTGGCGACAATTGCCAGTCCGTGCCAGCCAAGTACGGCATCACATTTGACAAGTTTCTCGAATGGAACCCAGCGGTGTCCCGTGATTGCCTGACCAACTTCTGGTTGAGTCAGGCGTATTGTGTAAGAGTTGGTGCCAAACCAAGCAGCACAAAGGCGTCGTCAACGACGACTACACGAGCTGCAAGCACCACCTCAACCTCGCGCCGAACGACGTCGACTGCGACCGTGAGTGAGAAGTACTCGACACGCCATCCCACACTTTCTTTCAACATCACCACGACGACCATCGACATGGCGTGGCCACCGGAGAAGACAAAGGAGGGACAGCCAGAGGCCTGCGTCAACTGGCATCTCGTCACCCCAGGAGAGGTTTGTGAAACTCTCTCTGTTCGGTATGGGATTGATGTGGATGACTTGTAAGTGAAAATGTCCCATGTACAGGATATGGCACTCGGAGCACGCCGCTGACACACAATCCCAGGATCAAGTGGAATCCAAACTTGGGCGAAGACTGCAGCGGTCTTCTCGCGGAGTGGTGGGTTTGCGTCGGTCTCACACCCCAAGGAAGTGGCGCGCAGTTCGAGTGGTCGACCGAGCCACCCGACTTCACGCCACCATCCGACCCAACAGATCACACGCGGACGACACACCCAACAGCTGACTCGAGCTTCGTGCCCTCGCCGTCACACGGACCAATGCCTTCCTCCTGCAAGGGCTACCACCTCGTTCAAGGCGGTCAGACGTGCCGTGAGGTTGTTGCTCAGTACGGCCTCTTCACGCAGCAGCAGTTCCTCGACTGGAACCCGGTACTGAAAGGAAACTGTGACGGTTTGTGGTCTGACACCTATTACTGCGTGGCCAACTTTGGAGACCGCCTGCCTCTGCCTTCGCATGCCACTAAGGCGCCAGCCACACTCCCATCTGGTAGTCCCAAGGACTGCGTTGCCTGGTACGAGGCGACAGATGGAGATGACTGCGCGCTCATTGCGGAGATGTTTGGCACATTCGACGAGAAGGACTTCATTGGCTGGAACCCCAGTGTCCTTGACGACTGCGACGGTATCAGGGACGGAGCCTGGTACTGCGTCGCTAAAAAGGACACGCCAACCACCCGTACAGGTGACAATCCCTCAGTCACGACGCCACCCACGAGCCGACCTACACAACCGGGCGTGAGTGACAAGTGCACTGATTGGTGGTTGGTCGGGCCTAGCGACACTTGTCAAAAGATCCGGACGGAGAATGGCATTAGCCAGGAAAGCCTGACCAAATGGAATCCTGCCATTGACGAAGACTGCGAAGGTCTCGAGGTGGACAAGTATATCTGCGTCGGGGTTGACGGCGAGGACTCCCCACCAAACACCGGGCCTATCACTTCCTCAACGCGGGCCAGCGTTTCTGCCACGACGACAGGCCGTTCGACAACGACTTCCAAGGCCACTGAGGAGCCAATCAAGGTGCCTCAGCCCGTCCGTGAGGGCATGGCCGCCGATTGCCGCAGGTTCTATATGCAGAAGCCTGGCGAATTTTGCTATGACATATCCGTCAAGAATGGCGTGAATCTTGAGTAAGTCTTCAGAGAAAGTGCTGGTTCTTGGAGTTCTAAGTTTACTAATCGGTGCTTGCAGTGACTTCTATAAGTGGAATCCCGCCGTCGGGAATGATTGCAGTAATCTTTGGCCTGACTACTACTATTGCGTGGGGGTCTCAGGATCCGCGACTACCATTGGCAAGCGATCCGTTGCTGCACCAACATTGTAGACGAAGACAGATGTAATACCCAATTCTTGTTATTCGTGCCGTCCTCTCCAAGCATGTTCCTCGCTGGTGACCCCGTGAGTCAGGTTGCGTCATGGCATATTGCACTCGTATGGGCGCTCTCTTTCGATTTCCATAATCCAGTAGCCAAGGCTTCGTCCGAGCTCAGGCGAAGCTGGATCTTGTAGTGGTGCAGGCACTTGTGGATATAGACACATCCTCTTGCTAATCCTGGCCTGTGTTGCGTCGTAGCCATCGAGGCATCGCCACATCTGATACGAATACTGGCCCCGCCAGACTTCTGTGCTCTCTTTGTCTATATCACGAGCCTGGACATCAAGCCCGCCCGATGCGTCAGCGTCGATGTGCAATACAACAGAATCTGGCTTGCTCGTGATGACGAATGCGTCCATCGCGTCAAGTATGTGTGACAAGTCCACATCCATGTTGTGAGCCTGTAAGCCTGGGAAGAGAAGACACAGGTGCAGTTTCTTGACGCCAGTGCATTGGCTGAGCATGGTCAAAAGCGAGGAGTAGGTCGCAGATGATGGGCGGAAACCCGTAGTGTCCACGGATCCTGGCACAGGTAGAGACAGAACTGCCTCGAACGAGGACATTTGGGCCAACCGTGTCGGAAGGATGTAATCTGGCAGCCGTGTCAGGAGTCGCTCGCCAGAAAGATGAAATTGGTTAGTTTCGTAGAGAATGTCCACACCGTCATGATATCTATTCAGTAGGTAAGAATGAGTTGCTCTCATACAGTCGGTGTGAACAACTCACGCTGCCCGGCAAGATAGAAGCCAGCCCAAGGCGCCAACACGACACTTGAAAGGCCACTCCCCTAACCAGTATCGGGGGCCACAGACGAGGCCGTTACCTTTCAGGCATTGGTCCCAGTCTGGTCGGTACCAATTGTATCGCCACCAGTTATGTGGAGGTGGGGGCCACGGCAGATTGCGATGACACACACAACTGCGCCATGTCCATTTTCTTGGCGTTGAGAGATCTCGTTGCTCTGAGAATCCACAATGGGCTCTAGATCCGCGGGGGTTGATATCGGCGCGCTCCAGCATCGGGTGGTCGAAGCTCAGATCCATGTGCATAGTAGAGTTGCCAAACGCGTACAGGAGAATGGCACGACGGATCTCGGGAGGCAGACGGGCAAAGAAAGCACTCTGCTTCTGTGGGTGGCATGGTACGGAGTCCGAGGGCGTGATGGGCCGTGGACGCAGCGTTGGCAGGGGTTCTGGCGCCGTTGAGAGGTCGTTCGGGTCGTTGCTGCTTCTAGGAAGAGCGCGATTGAGCCAGCGCGATACCCGCTGGCGGATTCGTCGGCCAGATAAGTCGCTGTTAGGATTTGAAGTCATTATTCACAGAAGTTTAACGGTGATGCTGACGAAAGTAAGCGCGACAGGGCTAGACGAGATGGTGAGTGGTATAAATATGGCTGGAGTCCACGGGGTAGACCCGACCCAACCTGTGACTGCGAAGGAAGAGATTGTACCCCGCGCGCAGTATGAAAACGAAGAACCAAGTCCAGGCACTTTGACAATCATAGCCGTTGCTTGTCCGCTTATCGCCGCCCATCATGAGCATTGTCATCGCCCCCGTCGAGCAGAGCGACCTACCCGCTTTGGCCGACATCAATCGGCTTGCGTACTCCAACGAGATCATCTCGCGATTCGCCTGGAAGAATTGGCCCAACGACCCCAGCATAATCGGCTTCTACAATGCGCGAGTCGCAGACCGTTTCGGCAGCGCCGGGACAACCATGTACAAGGCTGTCGACAGTGCAAACGGCAAAATCCACGGTTTCGTTGCGTGCACTCTCGAGCACCCCACTGCGCAGGAGGCATCCCCGGATGGCAACCCCAGCAGTAAATTTATTGGACAGCTGCCGCCCTGCATGAACCTCGATTTTGTCAAGTCTGCTGGTGGGGATATCGAGAGGATGAAAAATGATAAGCTGAAGGACGACAAAAGCCACTTCTGTATGTTTCAATTCTCGGCTCGTTGTTTCTACTGATGTGAATGCCGTCTAATCATCCTCGGATCGACCAGATATTTCAGCTTTTGCAGTTGATCCGCAATTTCATGGCCAAGGCATCGGTTCCCAGCTACTCAACCACTGCCTCGAGATCGCTGACAAGGCGGCTTTGCGAACATGGCTGATCGCGTTCCCGAGGTCACACAGCCTCTACCTCCGATCTGGCTTTAAAGACGTTGACCACTGCGATGTGGATCTGAACAAATGGGACGAGTTCCGATTTAGGGGCTATGGAGTCTATCGACAATCGCTAATGGTGCGCGACCCTGCCGGGCTAACGAGAATCTAGACTATTTCTCATCCTTGACGCCTGGCACTGAGAACATACGCCAGAATGATATTAGCATAGGCCTGTCTGTACTCCACAACCATCGACAGTATCCGGCACCTACTGTGATTGGGTCGGGCATAACAGAATGGAGCCTATCACTGTCGGCATGAGCCGCTACGTCTACATATGTAATATATAATATAAGTGCATCACTATCTATTGAATGCAAGCTTTTTTATGCACGTGCTGCAGGGCCACTGTCAATAGCTTTATTGCCTCTAACGGCTTCGGCACTGGTGAATCAGGGTACGAGGCAGTTGCCTGGTTAAGCTTGAGGCTATTGGGCTAAGATTCATTCAATAAGATGAACAATACTATGGCTGCTAGGTGAAACCAATGATTCAATGATGGGAAAGAGTGCTTTCACCTGGGTTGGGCCGTTGTAGTCGAGGGGCGGGTCTGTGAGCAAGCACTTGATATGTTTTCCGGGCGCTAAATGTAAGTGTGCAACACTGTGCGCAGCAGAGCCTGGGCTCAGCCACGACAACGTGTTTGAACTGGTCTGTTCACCGGCCGGCATGGGGGGGGCTCCTTGGGCTAGGCATTGTTCGTATCAGGCTGGCTCAACGGGTCAGATAAACTAGACTAGTTGTTTCTTTCCGCTGGAGCTATGCTCCCTTTCATTTCATTTCACAAACAATGTGCTGCGTTTCACGTCACAATTCTATCACTGTCATTGTCACAACAATGGGGTGGGCCCAACGAGGCTGAGTAAAAAAAGATCGATTTGAAATTCATGAAGGTCTTGGTCCTATGGTCTTGCCAGCTCGGTACCACCAATGTGCTTGCTATGCTCCATAATCCGGCAAATGCATTCCCCGTAAACCGTCCCTGAAAGTGGAAAGAAAAAGTCTATATGTGCCCTCGTAGAAAAGAGGAAGAGAAAGGAAGAAAATGTACTAGAAGGTCATTCCTTCAAATCCAGCCGATGTCCCCAGCTTGGATACCTTAGATCCACCAGAAGCCACGGGGAGCCCGCTTCTTGTAGGACAGGGTCTCAGCCTGGCCGGGCACGCAAGTCAGACCAGCAGCCATGGGCTGCAGGACGGACCACTGGCCAGAAGCGCAGCGCTGGAATTGAGAGCCGTCAACGCAGTTCCAGACACCCTCGCTGGCGCAAGCGGTACCGGCAGGCATGGCGCCGACAGCGCCAGGAGTAGGCTTGGGAGTGGTGGGAACTCCAGTAGGCGTGCCAGGAGTGGGCTGAGGAGCCACAGGAGTCTTGGTGATGGTGACGAGCGTGCTGGGCGAGGAGGAGGCGACAGGCGCGGCCTCGGTGGTGCTAGCCGTAGGAGGGACAGTAATGAAGACTCCGCCAGGGCTGGAAGACATGTTACATTCTGGGTCGGCTTGAGTGGGGGCTGGGGAAGCAGAGGGGACTAACGCGCTAGTGGACTGAGCAGGAGGCTGCTCCGGGACAGTAGGAGGCTGCTCAGGAACGCTAGGAGGCTGCTCGGGGGGGTGCTGGGAGGCTGCTCGGGGGTGCTGGGGAGGCTGCTCGGG
>PXOD01000282.1:0-33534 GCA_003012165.1 Paramyrothecium roridum
CCCCCGGCCCACCTCTTCTTCGCCCCAACAAAAAAAAGATCAACCCAAGTGCCCAAGTAGCCAATCTACCTGAGTTCGGTCGTGAGAGCTTGATCTGCCTGCTAAGGACAAGAGAGCAATGTCCAAGGTGGCAAAGGTTGAGGCGAGGAGACGATCACCAGAGGCACACGTACCTAATACATGAGCTGGACCGTCTGACCAATGCGGAGATATACAGGGTAAGTTCGACAATGCAGGAAGGGTCCGGTCTACATAGGCTGAGTGGCTGAGCCAAGCTCATGTGGTGTGTGTCCTGTGACCAGGAAGCATTGGGAGAGTTTCATCTAGGCGAAGTGTCGAAATGCGAATACTGTTGTAGGAGACGAGGTAGTGATTGTCGTTCGCGGGAGATGATGAGTACAGTTCAACCCCATTTTCATCACTGAACATGGTTGTAGGTGGTGATGTAGGGTGATCAACTGCGTTTTGTTAGCTTTTCCCTACCCTGCATGTCACTACGATGGTAACCCCCAATGGTGTATGTTGTTGGTTGCATTCACATTCACAAGGCCTAGATCCAAGCCTACATGGACTTTCCAGTGGCCACGTCCGTGCTTACCGTGTACCCCTTGGTCGTGGAGCTGATGATGGTTCATCTCTAGTCAGGCAAGCATGGGAAGTGCTCAAGCCTCCTTTCTAGTCATTACTTACCTTATGGACGACCTACCTTACTGTAGTAATTACATCTCTACCTCGCAGGAAAAGACGCATGTCAAAATGTCTTCCAGCCGCATGCGCTTGCATCTAGCTGTGACTCGATCGCATGCAGAATGTGTTGACTAAAAAGCGCAGAGTCCCTCCTCGCATGAAGCAGCACTCAATCTGAAGAGACCAGCATCGTCACTAGGCAATGCCGCATGCATCAGCTGCAAAAGGCTGCCGGTTTTACCTTTCCGCGAAATCTTGAAATGTGAACCCCGTTTTTTTATCGACCAAAGGGGGGGCTCTGATGAGAAGAGGGTGTGGATGGGTGGGGAGAAAATTCCCCTGTCGAGAAGCACATTGAGTGAATCGGCCGCGCTCATTGGCCGGAGCTGTCATGGCCCCTTTCATCACGGGATCTCGTGTCTTGAGCTTCCTCCTAAAGTGGCTCCCCTGACTTGCCTCTAATTCGACCGTGGCATGCAATCCACAAAGGTCATAGCCCGCCCTTTAATGTGGGTGGAGACAAGTTTGCCCAGAATCGTCTCGTACCGCAGCAGTATTGAAAGCAAGGAAGCGAGAGCTCTAGGCTCCGTTCGTCCATTGGCTTTTGGCACGACACACGCCCTCAGGAGGTACGACCAATGTGGCCCAGCACCAGCGTCCAGCAGCTGAATGAAAGTTGGGGGTACCTGCGAATCGCTCGGCCCAATGCCGCCTGGCCGGGCAGCCCTGTTGTACCCCATACTTGCTTGTTCCTCACCTCACCTCACCACCCTGCAGCATCCCTGAGGCTAGGGGAGGTACCTTGCCTTATGCCTTTTTCGTGACATTACGGGGGATGGGCCGACTTGACTAGGAATCTTTCCACGTTACCCTCTTTCTACCATCCGCGTTCTCCAACTTCCTCCTTCCGGGCTTCTGTGAGATCGTCACACCAGCCGATCTATTATACCTTTTTAATCCAGAATCCGCCTTCCACTCTTTCTCTGCAGCCTTCTTTCTTCTCTGGCCCCAGGCGTGCTAAACACCAACTCAGCACTCCCCTCTCCTCCTTACACGCGGCTTCACCCCTCTTTTGACACTGCTTCCTCGCACTCGCAATCATGAAGGGTGAGTAGTTTCTGCACTTCTCTAGTTTGCGGCTCGCCCTGTCCATCGTTCCTTGGACTAATTGCCATGCAGGACTTATTCTCGTCGGCGGCTTCGGCACGCGCCTTCGCCCACTCGTATGTAACCTTGGCCTCCGCCCCCCCTGGCCACATGGCCACGAATGCTGGATTGGATCGACTGACAATACCCGTGTATGAAGACCTTGACGCTTCCCAAGCCCCTTGTTGAGTTTGGCAACAAGCCCATGATCGTCCACCAGATTGAGGCGCTTGTTGCCGCTGGCGTCAAGGACATCGTGCTCGCCGTCAACTACAGGCCCGAGATCATGGAGAAGTTCCTCGCTGAGGTATGCGCCAAGCAACAGCTCTTTGATGCGTCCGCCTACATTGTCTAGTCGCTAACAAGAAAACCAGTACCGCGAAAAGTATAACATCAACATCGAGTTCTCGGTCGAGTCGGAACCCATGGACACCGCCGGCCCTTTGAAGCTGGCTGAAAAGATCCTGCGCAAGGACGACAGCCCATTCTTCGTCCTCAACTCCGACGTCATCTGCGAGTACCCCTTCAAGGATCTCCTTGCCTTCCACGAGAGTCACGGCGACGAGGGAACCATTGTGGTGACCAAGGTCGAAGAGCCCTCCAAATACGGTGTCGTTGTCCACAAGCCCAACCACCCCTCTCGCATCGACCGATTCGTCGAGAAGCCGGTCGAGTTCGTTGGTAACCGTATCAACGCTGGCCTGTACATCTTCAACACATCCATTCTTGACCGTATTGAGCTGCGTCCGACTTCCATTGAGAAGGAGACCTTCCCTTCCATGGTTCGCGACAACCAGCTCCACTCTTTCGACCTTGAGAGCTTCTGGATGGATGTCGGACAGCCAAAGGACTTCCTCAGCGGAACTTGCCTCTACCTGTCTTCTCTGACGAAGAGGGGAAGCAAGGAGCTTACTCCTCCCACTGAGCCTTACGTACACGGTGGTAACGTCCTTATTCACCCTTCAGCGAAGATTGGCAAGAACTGCAGGATTGGACCCAATGTCACCATTGGCCCTGATGTTGTCATTGGTGATGGTGTCCGTCTCCAGCGTTGCGTCTTGTTGCGCGGTTCCAAGGTCAAGGATCACGCCTGGGTTAAGTCCACTATTGTCGGCTGGAACAGCACCGTCGGCCGCTGGGCGCGCCTGGAGAATGTGACTGTTCTTGGCGACGACGTGACGATTGGCGACGAAATTTACGTCAACGGTGGCAGTGTTCTGCCGCACAAGTCTATCAAGGCTAACGTTGATGTCCCTGCTATTATCATGTGAGCCTGGCACTCACAGATCTTTTCCGCTGCGGCAGAAACACCGAAGGTCGGACAACAAAACAAAGCTCACCACTCTTCTCAAAAACCATTGAACAAAATATTTAATGAAATATGCGCGGACCATAGGCATGATCCTCTTAGTGGTTTAACCACCGCGCATATCTTCGGTCACCACTTGTATGATGGCCTTTCTTGTCTTTCCCACCATTGTTTAGTCGTTCAAAGGCTTGGCGTCCCGGGGCTGTTGGTCTTCGAGACGGCGAAAGAAAGCATCGAAAGATGCGCAAAACCCCCACAGAAAGAAGGGACGGGGCAAAAAGAGATTTCCATGTACGGAGCTAGGGTAGCGAATTGACATGATGGATGATTCAGGAGATGATCTTGGCAAACTTTAATGAGTGGACGAAGGCAAGCTTCCTCCAGTGTCTTGCATCCAAGCCTCAGTTGATGTGTGCTTGATATGTTGAGAACATGTTTGAACAGCCGACAGGTAAAGTCAAAGTACCCGCCGTAGTGGCAGGGAACAAAGTGAACCACGATACTCTTCATGTCAATCTGTGCATCATGCATTGGGCATCTCATTCATTACGTCGGTTAATATACATCGCTTGGTTTTAATCTCTATTTTGTCATCATTGACCATCCCGGACCCAACCACGACTCATCTCGACGGCCTGTTCCCACTTCTTCCTTGACGCGCTTCTGGCATCAGCTGACATCTGGGGCGTAAAGACGGTGCGGTTCGCACTGTTGACCTCTTTAAGATCCTCGAGTTCCTGCCAAACACCAGTGGCTAGACCAGCAGCGATAGCTGCGCCCAGGGCGGTGGTCTCGCGCATGGCAGGGCGATCGACACGGATGCCGCTGAGATCAGCTTGGGTTTGCATACAGAGGTCAGAGTTGGAGAGTCCGCCATCGACGGCAAGCGACTCGAGCGCATGGCCCGAGTCACCGGCCATAGCGTCGAGGATGGCCGCGGTTTGGTGGCAGGTCGCCTCGAGGGTGGCTCGGGCGATGTGGCCCTTCTTCGTGTACTGGGTGATGCCGACTGGTTTGGATAAGTTAGTTTTATGCGCAGGCTAAGGTTGAGTGAATGATGGAACAACATACAGAGGGTGCCCTTGGCATCGTCAATCCAGTACGGCGCAAACAGACCGCTGAACGCAGTGACGAAGTAAACCCCGCCATTGTCGGCCACCGTCCGGGCCACCTCGTCAACTTCTTTAGAGCTCTTGAAGAATTCAAAGTTGTTCATCAAAAAGTTCACGCCCGAGCCCGCCACGGCGATGCTTCCTTCCAGCGCATAGACTGGCTTCCGGCCGTTGCCGAAGTCGTATGCCACGGTCGCGAGCAGGCCCTGTGTGGAGATGACGGGCTCCGTGCCGACGTTGTACAAGAGGAAGCACCCCGTACCGTACGTGTTCTTGGCTTGACCGGGCTTGAAGCCGCACTGGCCGACTAACGCGGAAGACTGGTCGCCCAAGCAGCCGGCGATCGAGATGCCCTTGAGGCAACCGTCGGCGAAGGCACCGAATTCCGTGGCATGCGACGAGGGCACAATCTTGGGAAGGATGATCTTGGAGCGGTCGATGTCGAAAAACGAGAGGAGGGTATCATCATAGGTAAGAGTGTGAAGGTTCATGAACATGGTTCGGCTGGCGTTTGTGGAGTCTGTGACGTGGATAGGACCGCCTTCTCTCTTCACGCCTCCGTTGAGACGGAAGATCAACCACGAGTCAACGGTGCCAAAGGCAAGACGGCCTTCTTCGTAGGCCTTCTTCACATTCTCTTCATGGCGCAGCAGCCAAAGCAGCTTCACACTTGAAGGGTATGTCGAGAGGGGCAGTCCGCACAAGCCCAGGAGCTTGTCTGCGCCCTCCTTGGCCTTGAGCTCGCGAACGAGCCCGGTGGTTCTCGTATCGGGCCAGACGACGGCATTGTAGAGGGGCTCGCCAGTGTTCTTGTCCCACAGAACAACGGTTTCGCGCTGGTTGGTGATGCCCACGGAGCGGATCTCGCTCACGGAGTGGCCTTGGGCGACGAAGTCGGCGGTGGCCTTTTCGATACAGGTCTCAACGGCATTGAGAAGGTTGTAGGGGTCATGTTCGTGCCATCTACACACCGCAAAGGCTCATCGTTAATACTATTCTGCCAGAATGTTGCGCCGAAGCTCGAGGCATGTCATAGCTCACCCAGGATGAGGATAATGGTTTTCGAGGATGATTTGGTGGCTCGCGACGGGTTCTCCGGCACCGTCGAAGATGAGGAAGCGTGCAGATGTCGTGCCCTGGTCGATGCTTCCAACGTACCAGTGCTTCTTCAGCTCAGCACCGGTTTCGGTGATGCCTCGCGGCAGGGTGGGCCGTTGGATACCAAAGCCCTCCGGTGGAGGGCTCGTAGCAAGGTCGGCACTCATCTTGGCTGTAGTGAATTGAACAGTAAAAGGCACTGCGCGAGATGTTTTGGTAACAGTGGCCGGTGAAGGCTGGGCAGACAATGGGTATCACCCAGAGATCCTGAGGGAGGGTATAGACGGAGAAGAATAATCTTCAACAGAGAGAGAGAGAGAGAGAGAGAGAGAGAGAGAAGAGGATGACAGGTCCGCTCCAACGCAACGACCAGGCGCAAACTTCGAAAAAAATGGGAAAAGGATTGTGATGAATGAAAAGAGGAGGAAGCAAAAACAAATTGTGCTCCAGAAAACTGGACTGCCATAATTACGTAGCGGGATAAGGAGAGTTCCCGTCTTAGACCAAAGCGGCCAGCGCAGGACCCCCGGAGTGGGGGAGGGGTCGAGGTGTTTCGCGCTCAGCTTTGGCAGCTTTGTGGGAGCATCACAATCGCGAGAGGCATATGATGTAGCTCGTTCGGTGGAACTGCGACCGGCGCAGAGGCGCTTCGCCATCCTGTCAAGTCACCTAATTCATTGGTGGAAGATGTGCGGGGCTCCAGAAATACATGGCGATGCGGGTCGATCGGGGTTTCTTGGGGGAAAGGTTTGGGGGTGCAGCCATTCGTTTAGCCAGGAAATCCACGGGATGAACAAATATTTTCCTTTGCAACCGGGGACAGTTCGTAGATTCTTCTGCCTTTGCTGCTATTCTAATTAACCATGAATTTTAACAAAGGGTTAAATGGAGATCCAGAGAAAGTAGCTTTGATTTATTAGAATTTCCCACCATTTCCTACCATTTTCTGAACAATTTTCTCTTATATCAGGTGCCAATTCTGCGTCAGGTACCGCAGGAGGCTTCGCAGTTCGATCTAAATTACTCACCCCCTTGACAGCTCGGGATGCGCTCGGGATTCTCTAGAGACTGATGGAGGGTCCGGGTCTTGGGACGTCTCCACCGACCCACCCTCCGGAGCGGGTAATTACGGCGGCGTCGGGAGCAAGGGGCAAGCAGCTGAAGTAGACGGAAAAGTGCGAGCCATGAAACGGTTTCCTCGGTCAGAACGGTCACGTGTGATGAATAGCTTGCAGAGACAAGAATGTGTTTTCCCGCCCATCCCGGACTCTGCAGATACGGCACGCAAAGAATTCGTTGGAAATCGAAGGGACATCTCGTTTGCAGTAGTGCATCTGAGTCGTTGCGGCCCCACATCACTCTGCCCGCCTCGTCGGGGCAAGGTGGGGGCCACGCCTTCCGCTCCGACTTCAAGGCCGTTCTTGCTTGGCTCTCACTCATGGGTGGGAAGGCTCTTCCATTCTTGAGGAACAAATGTACGTGCGAAGTAGCAGGCGCGACCTAGATCTCAAAGCCCCCTCCTAGAGAAGAAAAAACAAGGAGTGCAGAAAATCACATCCCACAACACCAACTGTTGGCATTGTTTTCAGCGTTACTCTCGAGATTACCTTCGGCCATTTTCCTTGGTAAGTGCAATACTGTACCATCAGAGGATGCGGCTCGTCGGTCGCGTGGGCGACCCATTAAACTAATTATGGCGCAGTCTCCATGCAAGTTTATCCCTCAGTTTGACAATTCCCCTGGCTCTCCGTGACGGAAATGCCTGAACAAAGAAAGCGTCGGTAGGTCCTCTTAGCGGGTTTCCACGGCCAAGTGGGCCGCCGAGATGTTATTCATGAATCCCCATGCTTTAATCAGCTTGTGCGACTAATTTTGATTCTTCCGTAAGAGCGCCAAACCAAGCCTTTGGTAACACTACGGGAACACCGACTTGGCAGCATGACGTAGCTGGCCCAGGCGCTCTGTCCATCTGGTCTGGAGAGACCCAAGAAGTTTTTGGGTACAACGGTACCCATCGCAACGCTCCTAACGAGGGAAGCACGGCTAAAAAGGTCCGCCGACTCGATGATCGAGTTCAAGGGCCGGCTGCTTTGCACACTGCTGCTGCCGTAGAGACGCATCATCAATCAACAATTACCTCGGCCAGGCTTGGAAATCCAAACCTACCTTTGAGCCTGCCCATAAGGACCATCAACGACGCGACCAAGACTGCTGGCGGGACTGCCACCACCGCTGGGCGGGCTTTGAATGCGTGCTCTACTATGGGAAGTGCTTTCAGTGATTCCTTCGACGACCTGATGTTCCCGGACAACAACACACAATGGAATTCGCAAAGTCATGGTTCCATTTTCAGTTCTAAGCCTGATTCAACTCTTGATACACTCTGGCTATCTGATGACACCATGCCAGATGACACTGACGATCTAATTGAGCAGACTTCCATTATACCTGTTGGCGACACTACCGGCCTAGACAGCAGCAAGCAAACTTGGATTGCAGGTAACAGGGGGCATGACACGATGAACGTCAAGGGGCTGGGAATGTGCTTTGAACCGAGAAATCCAATCCGGCCACAGAAGTGTCCCCAGAGGCGTTGGGTTCCTGACCACCCTACAAGCCTGGACCCGTCCACAACCTTCTTCCACACCCCAAAGCTGCTGCTCGCCAAGCGACAAGTGCAGGAGCAACAACCAGCCGCAACATTCGAATGGTATGCCTGCGTAATCCACACAACTCGGGAGAACTTTGCACATAAGCAGTACTTTCAGTTTCGCGATCTTTTCGAAGAAGCCGGCCCGTATTTGAGTGGAGTTCTCCAAGGCTAGGAGGCTGGGACTTTCTCAGATTGCGCAGCGCGTGCTCTCTTAAACCCTCCAAGCCATGGATGGAAGTGCTACTGCCGATGTAAATTGATCCCGGATGAGCGATCGGCTTTGGGCTACGTGGTCTCCGTCTTGGTCATTCGCCCGACGACGTGGTACGAGATTGATGTTGTGCTTCAACAAATGGGGATGAATGATCTCGAGGGACCCGAACTGTGTTCAAAGATTGATGAGGTATGATTTTTGTGACAAGATTTTAAATCTCGCCTGTGATCGCCTAATTTGATCACGATCTTCGATGACTTCTGAAAGATTTCTGAAAGTTATCAAGATGAAGGGATGCGATGAAAGAAACAACATGTGAATTAGAACGCACACTATAGCTTTCGCTAAACATGAATTATCATTCAATCATCGGCCTATATCCATGTCTGTCTAATTCTATTTTTGAATCATCTGAGCTCAACATCCCTCGTCTCGTGCCTGACCCTATTATTGTAGGTCTTCAATATGATCATCCATCGTCAAGTATAAGGGCGCGCTTAGTCGAAAGAGATGTGAAGGTAAGGAGAAACTTTCTGCTGCACCACAGCACGCATTTCCCGCAGTTCGGTCTGGGTAGGCGGCTGCGTATCACCTTGGCGGCGGTGCCAGCTCTCCTGGGTCTCTTGCAAAGCAGCATCCTCGTCTGCTCCGGACGAGTCGATGAACTGGTAGGAGCGGTATTCGCAGTTCTTCCAGCCAGTGGCATTGCCTTCCGGAATGCCGTACCAGTCGTCCGTCAGGAAGTGCAAGAAGCCACCGTGCGAGACAACGGCAATGTGTGCGTCCTCGCCGGCCTCCTTGGCGATTTCACGGAGAGCCCGGCGACTCTGGAGCGCCCGGGCGGTGAGCTTCCTAGCCGTGGGCTCAAACGGACTGCTGCTGCCCTTTTCGTTCCAGTCATCCCGGACACGGCTCAGGTCTAGCTTGGCGCCGAACTCCTGCTGCAGCTTGGGCTTGTCGGAGCCAGTGTCGCATGGCGACGTGGACACCTCCTGGAGGACATCGAGTGCGATGACGGGATAGAGACTGCTGCTCTCGTCCCGGGTTCCGAAGGAGTGGATGCCAGTGTAGAGGGTGCGTCGCATGGGCGAGGCGACAAGGCGGACCAGCTTGTCGTGGTGCGGGAAGGCTGCGCGCAAGTCAGCGCACTGCTGCTTGCCGAGCTCTGTGAGGTCAGGGTCGGGAAGGCTCTCGTTTTCCACGGACAGGTTGTGGAAGCCCTGCGCGTGGCGGACGAGGTGGATCGTGGGCGCCATGGTTGTGGGTTGGTCCGAGGAGACTATTCCAAGAGGCCGGGTGGATATTTTGTATTGGGAAAGGCAAGAAGAGTATAGATTGGATGTTACTCTGATTCAAGTTTGTGATGCAGTTGCGTTCCAGGCTGAGAAGCACGGTTGGTGGCCAAGTACGGGATGCAACAAGGAATGGGCAAGCGAGGCTATTAAGACAAAGAACGCAATGCTTCCTCTGATGACGACGCTGGAGCAGGTTCCGGGAGGTTCACCGACCAGTCGGCGAACCCACAATTAGCACTACCGTTTCGCCCTCTGGTTTGGAGTCGATGACTCAGGCCAGGGGTGAGCACACCGAGCCGGAACTGCCAGAAGGTAGCCGGCTTAGACCTTGAGAACTAGACATCGAAAAATTATTTTAAAAACGCGGGGAAAAAATCTAGAATACAAATGCACTATTATTCTATTTTTTCTTGCTTCATCAATCAAAATTTGTATCCTTTGCATAGTAAAGGAGCACTTTCTTAGCCAGGCAGATATGTACAAGCAAGCTCCGCTCCCCCGGCTCCGCTCCGGCGCAATTCAAGTCGCCTATATGCGGAGCTGCCGCTATTGTACAGCTGGGGGGACGGCTATCGGCTTCCTCCCCCCTTCCCCCCCAATTCATCCAATACATCCTCATCGTGGCATGCAGGACGTCCGCCGATTGGCTGCTTGTCTGTCTCGCGAAACTAATCGGGCAACGAGGCAGCTTCTGCCGCGAGCTTGGCATTGATTTGCAATCGCACCTACAGTACCGGGATGTCGTGAACGGCTTTATGCAAAACGTACCTCCGTAGTCGGGATTTGTCGAGAAGAATGACGGGAAACAACAATGGACCACTCACCACTCTCTGGAATTTCACAAATAGTACATAGTTGGGCACGGGGATGCTCAGTGAATCACGATGGCCTGCATCAAACAGAATTTTGAATTTCATTTCTGTTCCTCCCCTGTATGCTATGCACTTACACAGTCTGAATGTTCCAAACCCTACAGGATAGACCACAACGCCGTGTAACCGGGACCGAACCCTCTTCCAAAGGTTCCGATGAAAAGAATGCTAAAGGCCCATCGCTCGTTTACAACTCAATCAGAGCCTCCTCTTGCGCCGGCTGCTTCAATGGCTCATGCTGTGGTACCGAAGGAAAGGCATTCTGTGGCGCATAGCCACCGTAACCCCATTGCTGCGGTGGTGCTTGCGGGGCAGAGTGTTGAGATTGCTGAGGCACAGCAGGCTGCCAGTACTGCTGCTGTTCTGGCGGAGGCGCAGGTGCTTGCTGCGGCGGCTGCGGCTGCTGCAAAGGTTGTGACGCAGGTTGCGATGGCTGCGCTGGATTTTGCACCGGGGTTGCTTGCGACTGCGCAGAAACGGAACCTTGGTGATACTGCGGGGCCTGCTGTAGGTTTGGGTATGGTGATGGATTGCTATCCGCAGCCGGGCCTGGTGCTGAGGGCCCGGAAGGTGGTTGACTTGGCTGCGCCTGTTGTGGGTTGAAGTAATACGACGCAGTGGGGTCCGCAGATGGTGTGGCGGCCGTTTGCTGAGGCGTTGGCATGTTTTGCGCCGTGTCACGCGGTGCCTGAGGGTGGTACGACTCTGCTGGTGCAGAAGGCCCCCGAGCCTGCCAGCTATCACTTCTCTGGACCTGCTGCTGAGGGTGATATTGCGCAGGTGGAGGCTCAGAGGGCGAAGCATATGACGCAAATCGCCCTTGAGGAGTCGCAGGAGGTAGTTGCTGGTATGGCTGGCTGTGGTTTGGGTACATTGTTGGCTGCGTTCCCGTATAGAAGCTTTCCGCTCCAGCAGGGTTAGTAGGTGCATGTGTCGGTATCGAAGGGTATGGCCCAGATGGTTGACGCGGAGGTGGCAGATTGTAGCCGCCAAGGCCCTGTTGACTGTATGTCTTTGACAATCTCTCCTCCAGCATGCGGTCGTAGTAGCGAACCACTGTGGAGAGCTTGGCATGCAAATCAAGAAGGGTATCTGGAGACATGATTAGCCTTTATTCATTGCGTCGTCACATGAAGTTTCTTACCATGCTTGCTCATAGTCTCTCCGTAAGTCCGAGCGAGTTTGGGTCGGAGAGCTCCTATGCTGTCATAAAGCTCCTGAATCTGTGGCTCCCGCAAGATGGTTCCAGGCGGCTGTGTTTGTAAACGATCGACCAAAGTAGAAAACAGGTTGATGTTTTCCGCTTCGACAGGCGTCAATTCGTAATCATTCTTGGGAAGGGTGAAATTACTCGTCGTAGAACTCGTGGCTGGATCAGATGTCTGGGCTCTCAAAGCAGCGGCATGCTTTTGCTTTTGCTCCTCCATGTCCGCCAGAGATGCAGCTATGGCAGCCTTCAGGTCCTCGTCGTCTTCCTCCGCCTGCTTTGCCGCCGCCGTATTACCGTTCGCCGAAGTCACATTGGTCGTTGGCTGCGCCGAGCCGCGGTTGTATGTGCTAACCTCTTCCAGACTCATTGCCAATGCCTTCTTCAGATCTTCATCAAAGCCATCGTCGACTCTGGCGTTGCGCGGCTGCATGCCTGAGGAACGGGTTTTGTGAGGATAGGTTGGTGATCGATCGAGGGAGGGGTTGGGCTCCCGATAGCCCTTGCTGGTAAGCTTCGAGTAACAACCATCGTCAACCCTGACCGGCGCCATTATACCAAGATGCGGAAGAGCAATGGTCTTGCTTGAACATTGCTGATCAAAGCAATTTCCACAGTTTCGACAATGGTGTTTGCGGTTCGTGAAAGTGAAAGCGGTTCGGCATCGCATGCATACGTCGGAGTCGGCCCATTCAGGAGGCTATCATCAATTAGCTTATGATCAAGCGAAGCAGCTTGATTAGTCGGCTGTCATTCTCTTACCGCACTGCTGTCAATCATGCTGCTGGCTACAGTAACCTGGGGAGGAAATTGGTAGCCTTCACGCTGCAACGTTTTGTAGACTTCGTTTATGTATCCCAGCTCGTGTCGCCCCTCTGTCGCTCCGGCCCAGGATTGGATCAGTTCAAGTATCTTGGATTTGACTTCGGCGTTTATGGCGACAGGCCCAACAGCTTGCAAAAGCGAGACAAGGTTGTCCATAAACTCGCGTGAGGCGATCTCGGCTAAGAAGTGTGTCCCGCCATTTTTAACGCACGTATCGCTCAGCTGATTGGCGATTAGCGAAGGACTAGGAGAGGGTTAAGAGGTGGATCAGGACGTACATTCAAGGCGCTGAGCTGGGTATTCGGGTTCTTGTTTCCAATGCGCTTCTTGAGGGACCTCATCGCCTCCTTGGGCGCGACCGTCTTGGATCGGATGACATCGGAGATCTCGAGATTGAGCGCAATATCCTCTCTACAATATGTTCAGCGCATGCGACAGAGTGAATGGGACCTTTGGCGCTATCTTACAAGCTGCTGCTTGTTGCCCGCTCGATCTGCTCGTCCAGGGCCGTGTTGGCCGAGGACGACCACCAGCTCATCATCTTGGCGACTCTTCAAATGTGCACGACCTGGAACAGTGGAAAATTCGACGTTGACCCAGCGCTTGTCAAAAAGTCGAGAATAAGAAGCCGATAGTTGCTGACGCAAGCGTCGCGAAGGTGGTGGCGCGGCTGCGGATGGGTTGAATGTGTCTGCCTTCGTTTGCTGTCGTGGCTCGCCCCCAGGCATTCAAGTTGGAGTTCCCTGTTCGATGAGGTAAGGTACAGAGTAAGGTGCAGTACCTGGGCCACGCGCCTTGCGTCAGAACCAGCTCTCCGCGCTAACGGGACTCTAATGCCCAAGGTACCCACTATCAGTTATCGCAGTGTCCGGTTAGGGAGTGTGTTAGAGTATTTGCGGGACCACGACCCCTCCTAGCTGCTAGCGGATAACAATAGAAGGGGGTTGACCAGTGCATGTTCGCCCCAAGCTCGTCTCTGGGGAGCGTTGTGGAATCAGATCATTGGGGCAGCTAGTCGAGGTACATCTGCTACGTCATAATTTTGCTGGGAAAGGACGTACCCGTTCCAGAACCCCCACCGACCACATGCGTGTCTCGAGGATGATGCCAGCACCGGCGGCTTTACGTCCTGTTCTATGTCTTTCTGTTGTTTCAACCCGTCCTGTTCAGCCAAACGATTCTCCGTCCTTCGTCGAAATTCCTCTCCGATGGATGACCTGCTGCACACTTAGAAACTCCCCTTACAATCATAAAACGACATTGCCGTCCGTCGCCGCGCAGGTTATGCTCGTTTACCGAGCTATCGAGCCCTGCGCCTCAGCTTTCGTCATCCGCCCCGTCTGCATCACTGCCGAGCCACGTAGAGATTAACCGGGGAACCGATATGGGTCGGCGCTTCTCACTCTTTCGAAGGCGATATTTCTGATGAGTTCCGTGGGCACAACTGGGAGTGTGACCTTGGCCACACACCAGCGGAATCACTCCATGGCCGCGAACCACCGATATGGCCTACCTTCAGGTTCAGATGGGCGAAACGGGGGAGCCTCTGGGCCTGGGAAGCCCCCCTTACCCCATATAGACGACCTTCTAGCCGTTCCGGACGATGTGGACTCGAATACCTCGATCAAGCGTCTACTAGACATTGCTGGGACATCGCTACGTCAGGCCGAAATGCTTCATGACTTCAACAAGCCTGCCCAAGCGCTGAAGGAATACATCAGAGCTTCGATCATCGCTATTCAGTTCATAAGCGGGCACAAGGACTATCCAGCCATGAAAAGCTTGCCTGGCGAACTCGGCAAGACGCATGCGGCTCTCTTGAAAAGGATCACTCAGCAAAACGATGCATTCTCGAAGATCAAACAGGACATTGTGGCGGACAACAAGAGATCTGGTGTGCGGCCTACCGTACAGCGGCCGAACTCGAACCGAAGCAACGCAGTGCCAAATAATGCACCCGCTTACAGCCAACAAACATCTACAACAGCTCAGGACGGGACTAGGAGGAAGCCTGCTGTGCAGCCGAAGCCGTCTACAATGCAAGGGAACGCTCTCAAGGTTGGGCATGGCCGGAACGCTTCTACAGGCAACGCGGCGCAAGACTCTTTATTCTCCCGTTTTGCGACGTTGAGAGGACCTCAATCAGTGCCTGGACAAGATCCTCGTATAAAGACGCATACCATTGTCCCTCCTGACACGATGAAAGCCCCATCCGTGGCACCCAAAGGGCCAAGGGAGATGCCACCTCCACCTCAGAGGCAAAATAGCGACTTGCATGGACCTGTACCGACACTTCCTAAGATGCCAGATGCCATTTATAGCCCTGCTCGAGGAAGTATATCGGGGGAATCAACGAGACAACCACCGAGTACTCCACGAGGCTCCTACAGTCGTACTGGGTCCTCGACATCTTTAAGCAGCATCGCAACAATGTCGTATCAACAGCAGAAAAGCGATTACTTCGCTCCTATGCAAGCGGTGGGCGAAAAGCCAGACAGCGTCCCTTCGCCAAAAATTCCTCAAGGAATTGCAGATGCAGCAAGCGTCACAGCTGAGGAACTCTACGAGCTTATCAAATCAAAAGCATCACTTCTGGTGATAGACGTTCGATCTCGTGAGGATTTCGAGGCAGGGCACATTTGGACACAGAACACAATTTGCGTCGAGCCCACCGTTCTCGACAGAGGTGATCTTTCTGCGTCCCAAATAGGCGAAAGCCTTTGTCTCTCGTCTAGCAAGGAACAACTGGCTTTTGAGGAACGTAGCAAGTTCGATATTGTTGTTTTCCATGACGAGGATTCAGAAATGGTTCCCAACTTCCCCAACAATGAGGCCGAATTAGCTCTGATTCGGCTTCAAAGGGCTTTGACCGATTTTGACTACGATGCGTCCAAGCTCAAGAATACACCAAAGCTTTTAAGAGGTGGCATCAGAGCGTGGACCGACCTCATGGGCCCAGCTTCGGTTCAATCCACGCATCCAACCGAGAAAATGCCGTCCCTATCCAGCCACGCCTCCACAGATCTTCGTCAACGTCGAAAGTCAAGCTATACTGTCAAACTAGACAGCGAAGAGGCCAAGAAATGGCAGGAAATCGTGAAGCAAGACAGTATCGACACGGCATCCACGCCAGGGTATGTTCGTTCGAAGGAAGATTTCCTCCGACGATACCCTCCGGTCATCATGGAACAAGAGTCCATGACTGGTCCGTCAAACGTGAATCGAACTCCCCGATATGGTTCATCCCATGCGGATGATCTTCGCAGTGAGCTGCCGACGCCACCCTCACGTCCTCCGCCAGCTGTGCCACGGCCAAGTTATAGCGGAGTGTCACAATCGAGCATTGATGCGGATACTTACGACGAAACGGGCGTGACTCAATCGCCAAGAATCCCTACCCGCTCCAAACCTGCAGAACAAGCGTCCAGCGACCTACCGCGTGTATATACAGGTCTAGACAACCCTGGAAATTGGTGCTACGCGAACAGTCTCCTACAGGCGCTTCTGGTATCACCTGGCTTCGGAAGGGAACTCGCTGATTCTTCGTGGCAAGAAAGTCACAAGGTGCCTCGAACTAAGACCGAAAAAATGGACAATCCACAGCTCATGATGAAAATCATGTCCAATCTGTTTCACTGGATGAGCACAGGAAAATTCCACTCCATGAAGGCTCAAACGTTGATGGTGAACTCTACCGGATCTTTCTACTGTCGCAAGCGGCTAACTTCATAACAGGACTATAGCAGGCATATCCGCAAACAAAACGGGGGTACTCCGCTGTTTGGTGGACCAGATCAACAAGATGCCTCGGAGTTTTTACTGTTCTTACTGGCCAACCTTGATGAGGAGACAAATACCCGGCGGAATATTGAAGACAAGCCATCACAACCAGATACAACGAGACTCACCTTGGCACAAGCAGCGGATGAATATTGGCGCAGCCACCTCAACTCGAGCTATTCAATCATTGACCGATTTTGGCGTGGTCTCGAGCTGTCAACAGTCTGCTGCCAAAGATGCCAAACGAAGACCTACAGATTTGCAGCCTTAGACACCGTCATTCTATACCTGAGCCACAATGAGATGGCCACAACCCTCGCAACATCCCTAAACCGCTACGCTGCCCAGGAGGTTGTCGAGGATTTCCAGTGCGATAACTGCAACGGCCGAACCCGCGCCTTGCGGCATTTCTGCTTTGCCCGCATGCCTCGCTTGCTGTGCGTAGTGCTTAGCCGGGCAGGTCACCGAGGCAAAACTAGCTGCAGGGTGACGTGGGACCTCAATGACTTCGACTTTGCTCCTTGGTACTTCCGGACAGGCGACGGCACCGGACAACAGCCGAACTCTAGCTCTCTTCGTTATGAGTGTTACGCTGTGGTTGTTCACCAAGGACTAGAGATGACGAGCGGGCACTATTATACGTTTGTGCGAGACGCAAACTCCCATGGCGCCCCTTCTTGGCTCAAATGCAACGACACAAGCGTCACAAAAGTACGCAACATCAATGCCGCCCTGGATAACTTGGACGACCGCAACACACCCTTCTTGCTCTTCTTTCGACGAAAGTAATCGGGATGACGACGAGGAATTTTTTAATATTTTGCAGGATTTCTTTGTTGAGGACTTGCCCTCAGGTTTTGAGGAACAAAGGCAACGAAACCATCATGTTCTAACGTTCTTGGATAAAGCCCCATTGTCATTTTTCTTTCAAACTTTCAACGAAATAGCGTGGCAAGCGTGTTTCAAAATGCATCCATGGGGGTTTACCCCTTTCCTTATCATGTAGTTTTTTGGGCTTTTCTCGCTATCCCTGCCCCCTCATCTGCGCTTTTCGTTTCTCATAACTTGGTTGCATGGCATCGCATGGAGTCGACCGGAAACTGGCGCAGCGAGAACATTTGGGAGTTATTCGTGGGAGACAAGGGGGGCGGGCGAAGCCTTGCAAAGCACAGTTGCTGGCCGATAGCGGGCATTACGCAGCAGAGGACGCCGCCGATCTGCCATGTATGCTTATTCTACTGAACCCCCTTTTTATCGAGACCTGGCATACATTTGAATATAAGAATTGATGAGAAGATGAAATTTGCGCCATACAAGTGGATAGAGCAATGTTCTGCGTAGGTCGGCCTGTACGACTGGGACTGAGCATGTGCAGACAAATGCTCAACGGCAATCGACGTACGCCAAGGCCCAACGCCCCTCGATACCAAATTCAAACACTATAACTGAAAGCCTTTCCTAAGTGAATGCCAAATGCTGAGTCATTGCCAAGGATGTGGTTGGGAGTGTTATTGATGTGCGCTGGCTGACATGCCTGACGACGGCGTACCAACAACAAACCTACGGCCGTGCTGTCCTCGCCCTGGCCGCCTCGTCTACTCATGCGAGCACTTGAACCAAGCAGAACTTTTAAGCTCAACAGGCACTACGACCCCGAAGGAAGAAAAGGAGATGGAAAACTATCACCACATGTTTGTATCTTTCCTCGAGCCAAACGCCTATTCAGGATTGGACGACGAGCGATGTACGCAATACATACAAATATCAAAGCTAATTGCACAGGTATAAAAAAAAGAACGCGGCGGCGGTATCATCTCGACTCTTCCCCCTTTCCTCCATTTCCCTCACTCCAGTCATTACTCAAAATATCGGACGCTGGATTGCAATGCCAAGCACGTATTATCGTCTCTTAGGTGGTGTTCTTCAGGCACTCGTCGATCTCCTTCTTGAAGGTTTCGCGGATGACCTTTCGGTTCAGCTTCTGGGTGGCAGTAACGAGACCCTAGGACAATAGTTAGCGCACTGGTGGCTTTTCGGACACTCGCTTGCATCAAACTTACGGAATCAGGTGTCCACTCTTGGTCAGTGACGACCACACCAGAAATGGTCTCAATCGAGCTGAGGTTGGCGCGCTTGGCGGCGCCCTGAAGATCTCTGAGAACAAAGTCACGGATCTTGCGATCAGTGTGCATGCTGTGCTCGTCCACTCCCAACTCCTGCGCCTTCTCTTGCAGGAACTTCTCGTTGGCCATGATAACGGCAATGGGGCGCGAGCGCTCAGGGTCGGCGTGGACCATGACGTTCGCTACGCTCTGGGCGCCTCGGTAGACGGACTCGACCTTCTCCAGGGCAATGTACTCACCACCCTGCATCTTGACGAGGTTCTTGACTCGGTCAATAACCCGCAGGTGGCCGTTGTCGTCAAATTCGCCGATATCACCAGTCTTGAACCATCCATCAGGCGTGAGAGCCTTCTGAGTCTCTTCGGGGTTCTCCCAGTATTTCGTCATAACCGGGGTGCCGCGGACATAAATCTCTCCCTGCGCGCGGGGGACATCGTCGGTGAGGTAACCGAGCTCGGGGAGGGCGACCAGCTTGATCTCGACGGACGCACCGACCGGGCCGATGGAGCCGGCACTGTACTGCAGAGGGTTGCCGAGGGAAGCGCAGGCACAGGTCTCGGTCAGACCATAACCAGCCAGCATGGGGGCGAGCACAATGGAAACAAATTGCTTGGTGCCCGCGGAAATACCACTAGCACCGTTCATGGTGAAGCGCAAGCGGCCACCGGTCAGGTCCCGCACCTTGCTGAAGACGATTCCATCGAAGATGGAAGCACCAGGGAGCTTGTTCTTCGTCATCCAGGTCTTGTAGCTGAAAGCTCCCCAGAACAGGTTTCGGAGGAGTGGGCTGGATCCACCAAGCTTGGCCATGACACCCTTTCGGATGGTCTCCCAGATCTGAGGAACACCGACCATGACCGTGGGCTTGAACTCTCGCATGTCGCCAGCGCAGTTCTTGACGGAGGAATCGGCGAGCGTTCGGGGGTTGCCGTAGCCGAGGGTGCCGCCAATGAAGAGAACAATGTTCTCCAGGGCCATCTCGAAGATGTGCGCCAGGGGGAGGTAGGCGAGAATGGCCTCCCTGTCGCTTACACAATCGGCCACGCAGGTCCAGAGACCGGTAACTATGAACACAGCATGATTAGTCGCAATATCTTCTTATGAGGAGCCGCAGCCGAGCAGTTCACACAGGCGCCGGAGTCGGAAAAGTCGAACATACCTCCTGCAACGATGGCTTCGTGAGAAATGCAGGCGCCCTTGGGAAGGCCGGTAGAGCCCGAAGTGTACATGATACAGTAGAGATCCTTGGGATTGGCAGGGTTGGGCTCGACGGGGTTTTCCTGGCCGAGCTTGACGAGCTCGGTATAGGTGACGACGTTGACTTCCGGGTTCTTCTGCTTGAAGTCCTCGATCTCGCCGCCCGTAGCAAAGATGCATTCTTCGTTGACAATGACAGTCTTGATGCCGACCTTCTTGATGGGATTGGCAGCTGTCTTGAGCAGGTGGGGGTCAATGAACATGGCATCACAGCCGGTTTGTGCAAGAGAGTGCTCGACGCCGCTCTCGCCGAGGGTGTCGTAGGCGGTCACGATGGGGATGGACTGGCCAGCGCAGGCGTGGGACATGGAGATCCAGCAAACACTATGGGGAGCAGAAGCAGCATACGTCAGCGAGTGGATCTGCGAGAGGTGCAAGGCGTCTACCGCGACGTGGGGAAAGTGACGAACCTAGTGGTGGCATAGAAGTGAAGCTTCTTCTCGGACGAAAGGCCAATCTTTCGCAGACCGCTGCCGAGGTGGTGGATGCGGTCTTCGTACTGCTTGTAGGTAAGGTAAGTGTAGGGGGTCAACTCGAAGAACTGCCACTCCTTGTCGACCTCGCGGATCTCGCCGTCGACGTTCTTCTGCACCTTCTTGGTTTCCTTGTGGAGCTTGACGAGCTTGCGGGCGCCGACAGCGTTGTGGTTGGGGTAGAGCCTGGCACTGCGGCGGACGAGGTCGTAGACGGTGTTGACGCCCTCGGCGGGCGTGTCAATGAGGCCATCCTTGGCCTTTGGGTGGCGCCTGGGAATGGTCTCGCCAGGCACCTTCTCGTAGCCGGGAGCTTCGACGGTGTAAGGCGGCTTCTCCACCTGGTGAAGGGGCATGATGCCAGACTTGTGGTCTCCCATGGCGGCGACTGGAGGGTGGGGATGTGGCTATGGAAAAAGAGAAGCAAGAGGAAGAAGTGCGCCGGTAGCTCCTAGCTAAGGAAACGGTAGAGAAGGGCGAAAAGACGACGACGACCAGATGCTTATCGAAGCTGTCGTCGGACGCAAGAATAGCAGCAGGAAGAGGGATGAGGCAAGGCGAGGCAAGGCGAGGTGCGTTGCGAAAAGACGGCAGAGCGGGAGGAGGCGGGAGGTGATGCGTACGAGCAGGTGTTTATTGCCCAGCCAGCGGTGGTGGACGCAGGCAAAGACGTGGATGATGAAGGGCTGCATAAGCCTGTACCGTGGGTACCATAGTAGGTACCTCTCTAGGCCTCTTGGCTCGTCTGGTTGACCTATGGTTCCACGCTAATTCGTGCAGGTACCTCGAGTTACAGGCCTGGAGCGTAAATTGTCTGGGGTCGAGAGGCCACGGACCCGCTCTGGCACAGGAGCTAAGGCCAGCTACCTTGGGCTTCCCCCCTGCCCGGCCTTTGCTTCCTACAGGTACAAGCCCAGAGCTCCCCAAGGATCGCTAACTCAGCAGCTTAGCTCGGTCGCGTTCAAGGTACCACCAGCGCAACGCAAACGCGACCCCAAGAATTTTAATTGCGTCACGCAGCCAGACCAGGGGGGGGGGGGGGGGGGGCGCACCTGTGGCCCAAGAACAGGCAGCTTTGCCTACTAGGCTGCTGGTACGGTACTGGGTACCTCCATCTTTTGCCCACCTGCATCGCTTGGTCGACGGGCTAGTTCCTAGGTAGTTACCCAAGGGGCCATTTCTTACCGGGGAGTGCATCCGTCTACTTGGCATTCTTTTTTTTTTTTTTCATTTGCATCGGGAGCTTCCTAATACTGTTTGTTTGTTTGTGCCAGCAGCAACGGAAACTTTGCGACGTGCTGTATAAACTAACCTACCTAGCTTTTTATCCTGTGCGAGGCGAGCGAGGCTCGACGTACGTACCTATGCAGAAAGCTACTCGCGGGTGGCCACGGCAGTGCCTGATATGCCGACCAGTGTCTTAGAATGACGTTGGCGCTTCAAGTGCTCAGGTACTCGCAGCTCGGTACGTCACTCTGGGTACAGGTACCTTACCTAAGGTGAGGTAGCCTGAAGGAAGCAAGGTGTGGCTGAGTGAGTGTTCACGGAAGGGCACTCGCTCTTGGTTTGCGTTGGACCAGGCCCGTCGAGAGCTTCAAGTTGTTGACAGCTGGTCACTGGATGCAGATTGTCGATAATCTCTTGTCTTGGCTCGCCTCGCCTCGTGTTCTTGCCGGAGATTGCTATTCACAATACTGACTGTCAACCGACGCAATGCGACCCAAGTAAAGTAAAGTTTTGCTGCGGCCAACCTGCATGGTAGGTAGGTTTTATTTTATTTTATTTTAATTGCCAGCCTGCCCCTGTTCCTTCTGCCTGTCTTCTCACCCCAGCTCCGACGCGTCCGACAGCCCCCCCCATGGCATCAAGTCGACAAGGGGGGGGCTGCACGAATGCTATTGTAGGGCAGTGGGAAGCGCGATAAGGTGCACACGATGCTCAAGATAGAGACCCTTGAGTGCTTTTCATTCAATTTTTCTTTTTTTCTACTTTTTCCCGCAGAGAGCTCAGCATGTGCAAGTACATCCCGTTACGAGGTCTGTCGCTCGTTTCTACCGGAGCCTTGCCACGTTTTTCTTCCTTTTCCCCCTGATCTACAGAGGTACCTACCACGCCTTTCTCTCGCTGATAGCTCCCTCCGAGGCATCAAACGACCTTCCCCTCGTTTTGGCCATGCTCCAAGCTGTATATGGATATTTTCTCTCCTTGGCGCTGCCGCTTGCTGAGCTTTGCCAGCGCTTTGTCAAGCAGAGGCGGCGGTGGCCACCTGAGGTCTGGTCCAATAATCGATCACCACCGGCCTTTGCCAAGCCCAGACCATCAACATCTCCCATGTCCCCCCCAAGCCAAGCCCCCTCCCTCCAGACATGGCTGAAGCCCGATGGCACATACCCACCCATACCATACCATATCATACAGTAAATAAGACATCCCCGGATTTCCTTTTCAGCCGGACCCTGCCCTCCCCCTGCGTCTTGCCCTCAAGGGTGGTGCACCAATGATAGTTGGCCAGTGTTGCTTGCTGTGTCCCCCCATCACTCTCTCCTATCCTAATATCTCAACGCTTTACTTTAGAGTATCAACAGAGCCTTTAGAAAAGTAGTATCAGCGTCACGCCGGAGACCCTGCGCTAGACATTGACCTTGACCCCAACATTGCTGGTCTGGGCACCTCTGCCGTTGAAACAAACCGTGGCTTTCTAGTCCAGGAACTCCGGTTTCAGTAGGAATGGCTGACTGGGGCCAGGCAGCCGATGTGGCACACTAAAAGAAAGCCCAGCTCAGCCTCCACAGCAACACCCAAAACCCTCATCAGCGCCCTCGCCAAGTGGCCCCTCGTGAGAGCCATGAGGCGTTCAAGACTGCATTCATTCCCTAACGATTTGCCTGTCTTGCCCTTGGCCAAGGCGCCTCATCACTTGACAGTCCGCCCTGTAGGTCGCGTCTGCTCTGTTGATACACTTTGCCAAGTCCCCAGCTCGACCGACGGGCCTGGCCCTCTGTCATCAAGAGCTGTCTTGGCGGGCTCAGCCCCATCCACCATGGCGAGACGCGTGACATCCTTCGTCTGCCAACGTTAAACCACGCTCGCCGAGTTGGACTGTCAAATCTTGTTCACGTGTTTGCGGGGCCCATCGGAAGTTCATGTACATAGTAGCTGGAGGCACGTTAGATTAAGGTCGTTCCGCCGTTGTCAACCGAGGATCAGCCTTACCAAAGCCGAGCCGCGGTTTGGGACGGCATCCCTGGAGATCGAATTACTTGTGACGGGGCCACTTACTGACTTGGGCAAGCGGCTCGTGTGAAGAGATCGACACCACAAGATGCCAAACCACCAAAGATGATAGCGAGCAGTTGCCCCAATCAACTCATATCATTTCCCTTGTCATTAGTCCATCGGTATGTTTCATAACGGTCATTGCTATAGTTAAAATGAATTGTTTTGAATGTCGAAGCCTTTTCTGGTACTTGAAAGCTTCTTCTCATTATCCACTGCTAACAACACTGGATCCTGAAGATAGGCGGGGCCCGTCGTCTCGCACATTGTGTACATTGCATCTTGCAACTAATAGATAAAATTTCCACATTTTCTCAAGGATCTCTTGAGCCGCTTACCCGGATCCCTTGAAATTTTCAGAATGACGAGCAGCTTATCTGTGGACACTGCCATCCGCTCCAGCAAAAGTGTGGTCCCAAGCCCCGCCCTCCGTCCGTCCATCTCCGGCCCGCCTCGGGACGCAACGTTCTATAATAAGAAGAGTCAATTGCTTGTGACATGACGTCTTGCCGGCTCTTCTCAACGCGATCTAGAGCCGTGGAGCGGCCGACAAGGCTTTTGAGCATTATCATAAATTTGGTCGACTGCTTGCACCACCTTCCTTCTCATTGTACACAAGGGCAAGATGGGCGGTTATGCTATGATCATGTCAATTATGCATTGCGACCTTAATGTGCCCAGTTTATCGAGATTTTGCTAATGTTTGGACAATCGAGGCACTGCAAGCCCTTTCGGACGCTTTGGTGGTGAAGACCGAGAAGCCAAAGGCCATTGCCCGCAAGTCTCTCACCACGAATCAAGCTGAGGGATACGGTGCCTCTGTGAGATATTGCAGTCAGACCCCAGGCACTACCTCAACAGACCCAATCCATTGCGGTAGTTTCGACGCCGGGTACGTCTTGATGTGGCCATGACGCTTCCGTGAATTCTGTCAGTGGTATCGAAGAGAGGCTCGAATGCACTATGCGAAAGAGCCGGATTTCAAACCCCGTCGAAAGAAACTCGTCATTAATAGCATAGGTCTTACCCTTTTCTGCACACGTCTTTACAATTGCCTTCTATTGCTTGTCCTCATTTGGAAACGCCAAAAAACCTTCCCCCGGTCTCCCACGCCATTGCTCTTGCAAGTAAACATGGACCGGTGCTCAATAGGTTGATTAGGGTATTCACCCTGTCCTTTTTGCAGTTCTCTGAACCATCGGCTCATTTTACGTGGAGGATCATCATATCGCATATACATCGTCTTTAGCTGCGCCCCTCCCGGTCTGATATCCCTGAACCCCTGGGTGAAGTCCGGAGGTTTAGAACGACGCGGCTGTCACTCCCCAAGACCTTCGTGAGTATTTTCAGGTAGGAATTAGGACCTATTCACATCCATAATATCGCACATTGTAGTCCCGATAGAGCTTGACGAATATGATCTTTACGATGTTCTTGGTCAAAGAGGCAATCCTAGCGGAGGCCGTGGACGCTCTCGGCCAACGCAACGTTGACAAGCCCAACTCGACGAGTTTCATGTGCCCGGAGCAATTGGGCGAGCTTGGCGAAAGAGAAACGCTCCCGGAGACGGTCGAGCTATAAGCTCTACATGAAAATAGAAAATTACCCCCTACTGGGGGGCGACGGTCTTGCGGCATATAGTAGCAAGGTACTTGAGCTCGCTAGAAGAGCAAAATAACTTATTGTGCGTCGGAGCAGACACGAAAGAGTTTTAAGACTTGATTGCTATTCAATAAATTGATTTAAAGACGCTCAGGTACCGCTTCATCTGGGGGAAATAGTGTTCGGTGCTTGAATCCGAATAGTTTGCTTATGAACGCCCTTCCCCTCAGAGCTTCATTCGAACAAGACCTTCGCAATACAAGAGTCGCTGTCATATCATGCAATGGACATGGAGCATAGCAAATATGGGAAGTTCCACTTGCCGTGGACCATTGAGTTAAGTATCTACAAATGGGGATTGAGTTGCTCGGAGTGGCGTATCGTGTCGAGGATAATATATGTCAGGGACTTTATGAAAGATTATGTGGTGTTGAACAAAAGCAAAATTTTCTGGGCAATACAGTATGCAGAGACGCAGATCTATCTCCTATTTACTGTAACTAGCAAGTTCGACGTAACGAATAACCACACTTTCCAACAGGTGACGACGATGTCGGCGATTGGCCAACAATACACTTTCCGCTTGCTGAGATGCTCTCGTAAGAAAAGGAGACATCGTATGAAGTGGCTAAGTCGATTTGCAACTAGATTCGGCAATAGCTAAGAGTAGATTGTCGGCCGCAATGATGGCGAATTAGTTGGCAACCTGGGCGCCCCCTATCCTGCCTATCCATAAAGTCTTCTACCGTCTCAACGTTCATCCAAGCCATACGATGTGAGGCCTTAGCATACTCTGGCGAAGAACTACCTACACCAACGTCATCTCGTGAAGACCTGGCCAAGTCCTACAACTTCAGGATGTCGTAAACTCAAGCAGGTAACGCTAAGTCCCCTAGAATTTCAGGTAATACTTAGAATCCAAAGCACAGAAGCTGTAGGGCTTCGAGTTTTGAATCATATTGATCATGGTTTAGAACAAGTTTATGTTAGGAAACGTACAAAGCTCTTAAAATCTAGGATTCACTTTTGCATGTAGAAGGCAATCGAGTATTACCATAATGAGTTGCTAGCCTTTCCATCATAGACATCCCACTACGGCTGATGCAAGAGCTTTATCTTCGTCTTGTGTGAAAATCCACATTACGCACCAACACTAATGGCAGACGCCAGTTTGAGCATTCCCACATATTCCACCCTAACTCTGAAGCAGAACGGCCACCTATCCCTCCCAAGTACCTAATAAAGGTTAAGTACAATATAGATCACGATTGGGAACTAGATCCGAGGCACAAATGTGGAAGGAATGGCATAACTGTCGCTTTGCTATTGCTCTGACCAGGTCAGCGGGCAGCAATCTGTCAATGCGGAGCTCGTTCATTTTGACCCTCCAGCTCATAAATCTAAGCACCTTAAGTAGTATACGGTCTCTTCGACTGAGCGTAGGTGCTGGAAGGAGAAGACCGGGCCACTTCCGGGCGTATCTGAGCACAGAATCCAGGATGTTGCGCAAGGCTGGGTGCAATTACTACCACGGTCACATAATGGGACATCCTAGAAATCCTCCATGAGACATTATTGCTATATTTTTTTCATCCTCGCAATCAATAATTTCTGAATCCAGGTACACATATACAAAGGCATTTGTATACCCGTATCGAAATAGGTGGTAGTGTGGCCTGGACACGACGACATGCAAGGCTTGTTGGCTCCATTAGACCTCCACGGATCAGGAGTGCCGCTCATTGACCCTTGCTTAGCACAGGCATTGGAAGACATATATTTCGTTGTCTACTGTTATACTATACTCGTCAATGATGTACGCTACCTGGACGTGTGTTTCACAGCCAAATCTCTGATTGAACGAGTACTCTGAGCCTCGCCAGGCCTCACCTCACGTCCGTTTCAAGACCAAGAAACATCGGCTCTTTGAGATACTAGCTCAAAGTCATTTCGGAAGGTCCCCGGGCTGTACTTACTCTACCGTGCGGTTCAGGTCATGCCTCAATATTGGCATGGTCTCCAATGCCGACACAGTACGAGGTGCGAAGGTTCTTCTCCCGACTCTAGACAACATAATTAAACCCATTGAATCCCTGATAGATGGTAAATACTAGGCCTTGTGATTCGATAGTGACTTCGAGTTGTTGAGAGATCATGTTCCTCACGCTCAAATTCGTCTTGGACCAAACGTGATGCTCAAAGAAAGAGGAGTCTTAGCCCTTGTTGCACGTTACAAGCCACGACCGGGCTTTGTGTTTCGACATTTAATACGCTTTCAAATATCAAAATCCCCAAAGAGAGTATCTTTTAGTATTCAGGAGCTTGTTGAAAGGATTATTTCTTCGTGGACCGGTCCCGACGGAAGTTTTTGAAAGCTAGTCTTCTTGCAAGGTCAATGACATTGGCGTGGAAAGTTGGACAGAGCCCTATGGGGCTTCTTCCTCCATTTGCACATGGATTAGCGAGTAATGGGGAGCAGTATAGAGTATCGCAAGTCTCTATAAATGCCCGAACCGGCGAAAGGGACATTCTCAAGCATGCAATGTCGTACTAGCCAGTTTGTTATTCTCAGGCTAGCCAAGCCACCACTCTCGCGAGATGCAATCATCTAAAAGGGTTGTGAGAGGCCATCCGGTACCCAAGCGGAAATAGTTGATGCACCTAGATATAACGTATGCAATTACCGTATGCTAGGAGCCTCAGTCACTCTTAATTAATGGATATAGGTGAGAGTTGTTACACTTTCGAGACTTCGTATGTGGTCACACCTCTGACCCGAAGCGTTTATAGCGATGTATGCAGTCATGTTTACCCTGCCATTCTATCAGGTTCTCGACAATGTACTTTGCCAAGCATTGTTACATACTTGATGAGGCAAGCAGACCCTGTTCCTCCCATGCTGCGACCTCGGATCCTGGTTTATGTGATGGCGAAGGTATAATGATCAGATATATCAAGAGCATGCGTTACCAAACTCTCAGCCTACGAAACCATCTAGCTGTTAAACTTCCCTACTGGTAGCTCCCATGGAGAGGTCGCCACCCAGATACAGTTGGAGCGACAGAAGTTCGTGAACAGTCAAGGTGTCTCTGCTAACACCAACTTGAGTGTCATGCAGCTTGCTCAGGAGGCGCACTTCGAAACGACTGCTGATCATCCCACAGCACAGTGTCATGTCTTTATCCTGACCTGCCCAATGGCTGTTTAGAGCTCAAAGCGGCCGCCGAAGGCACAACGAAGCAGCGTGTCACGTTCTCCAACGATTGCCGTACAACTGCATGCATTCTAAATAGCGCGAGTGATACGCCAGAGGAAGTCTTTACGATCTTCTCACAACTACCACTACATTCGATCCTTGTCTTACTGGATTGCCAGGTCTATATATTTGATGTTCTATCTATGTCTGTTGAGCTAAATGGTGTCTGCATTTGGAGGACAACGGAATTGCATGGTATAAAACCGATGAGACATGGCAAAGACGCCGCAGGATTCACCACAATTGTATCAAGTGCCCTTCACTGTTTCGACTCCATTACATTATAGAAGTATGTCTTATTCATCTGGCTCTGACATAACTCGTGTGTAACCGTCAAGCGTGAACCGCCAATTGGTAGTCCTGATAGAGCATTCCATGGGCGTGTGAGAGACCAAATTCACATAAACAATGCGATCAATTGAAGAACCATGGCTTATAGGTGCTGAAGTCATCTATTGTATCCATGTTTATCGAGATTCTGGTAAAGAATCGGACTAATCGTATAAATGATATCTCAGAGACAGGTTAACATGACCGTATTCAACGTACAAGCTACAGGGGACATTCATCTACCCTATCTCAAGCATTTCTTGTAAGTCTCTCGTATCCTTTGGAGGTTATGTGCCGTCTTGTGCGTGACGCTTACATGTGGCACTCAACCTCTCTATTGGACTAAACATTGGCAGGCTGTCATGCGACGACACATCAGACATGCCCCTTTATTTGAGGACTAGGAGAGCAGTATTTCAGCATTGATAGTGGTTAACATAAGTTCTTGTATTAGATGTAAGCAAGTGTTTACCAGCTCTTATTCAAGATGCCTGCTCTAGCTCCAGTCGATGCACCGGTTTAGGCCTGGACCACACAGCGAAGGAATTATATTCTAAGCAACTTTAAATGATAAAGTAATTACCGTGTTCTGCAACCATTTCAAATCACATGTTCTCTACATCTTTCTCCCTGCAGATAAAACCAAAGCCATTCAAAAGTAGTACAGTACTGTAGTTTTTCGACTCGGTCAAATACTGTAGCACGAGACCTCCCGCTCCACGATTCACAAACGTCCCTTGGGGGAACAAAGCATGTGAAAAAGACATGCCACCACTTCATTTGCGTTATTCGCTACCGTATTGTACTGTACACTCAGTAGGACAAAGAATGTGCCTCTTTGTGTGCACCGTGTCCTGTGCTCAGACGCGACCAGTGTGCGTGCGCCTGCACACCTAACAAAGTCAAAAAGCAGCCTTTGCCCATAGCTTGCATGTGACCTTCAAGGGTCCTTCATGGCGCCGCTGGTTCACTTTGTGTTTGACGTGCCCTCTCCTGGTGGCTTACACTGCCGCGAACTCTATCATGTGAAGGTAGGCTACGACTACCTACTCCGGTAGTAGCGTCAACTCTTCAAGCTTTTGCGTTTTTGACACCGGGCCGTTCAAACGGGAGATTACAATAATACGGCCCGAGTATGGCTTTGATGCTTTGTTCTTGCCCCTCGAAAGCTCAGGGGGAAGCATTGCCGTGACCTGTTCGCTCACACTACATGTGATTGAAAGCCCAACCATGGTCCGCTGGGACTTTGGTGTTGTTATCTCACATAATCGTACGACATTGAGAGCGCCAGTGACCGTTGTAGACTGACTCGGTGTGAGTCCGAAGCCCTATACTGTATCATTGACAGGCAACCAGAACCAAGGTTGCGTTCTGCAATGCCGTCGGCTGATTGACCCATGTTCTCGAGAAGAGGTGCGGATATGTTCCCGCTGCTACGGTACCACGTGGAGGCTCTTGTCGCGCGGGGAAGCTGTATGAGTAAGGCGGCGATGAATCCATCCTCGACTTGACTTTCATGGAACGGATCCAGTATTTTGACTTCGTGGCTGCACACCCTCCCATGGCGGCCAATCACTCAAGGCCAGTAGCACCAAACAAGTGTCACAGGTGGCATTTCTCTTAGGCTGCAGCTCATTCAGGCATTCTTACGCGCAGGTCGGCAGCGGAGTGCTGTCGCCCAGTCATGGCAGTGGACATTACATCCCATTCGGGCATCGTCTCTGCCTTTCGCCAGGATGCCAAGAAACATCATCTGCCATAATCACGCATCGTCCATCTCGTGTGTCGTCACACCAGGTTTCGAAAAGAAGCTTCGGGTTCTCCGAGTGGCATCACAGTAGATCGTGGAGCGAAGAAGGCCGTGGGGAGGGGGGGGTAATATCAGGTTGATATCGGATCTGCGTTTGATCAGACAGCAATGGCGAATAGCTCGAGAAACTACAGCGCATAGTTCGAGCATTTGGCATGATGCTTCCTGTGGATCTTCGTGTCCTGAATCGGACAGGACCCTCGCGGCTGTGGCTACAAAGTCAATACCTGAGCCTTAGGTTGTAGGGAATACGAACCTGTCCGCCGTGGCGCTCAACTCGCCGATAGAGTTCAGTCAACAGCTTCTAGCCGTCTTCTAGAAGGATTGCAAGCCATTTTTGATACTTTAGGAGGAGGGGGGGGGCAAGACTCATACGCGGGTTTGTGACAAAAGCAAGCCGCCTACAAAACCAGCTACAGCGCAGTACGCTTGAAGGTGCACACTGGCCAAACAGGCAGATTGCCTCGTGTCGAGGTCCACTTGGACAGCATGCTACTGTGAAATAGGGCGCCGTTGGTTAGTCCTTGATGAGACGGGCTGTGTCGCTACTTCTTGCCGAAAGTACGCCTTAGGCAGGCCTTACCGGGCCGGTATATGGAGCCTGGGGCTAGCCGGTGGTTGTCTCGGTGGACGTGAGCATAGAGAGAACAAAGCCGGCTGGGGCGAGGTGCAAGACTTGCCTGAGTTGGTTACCTTGGGCAGGCAGTTGCATTAGTCCGGAGGAATGATCGGGCGAGTATTCGGCGTGCCGGGTTGACGCTTCGAGGGCTTAGTTCCGACGGCAGATGTCGCTAGTTGCGAGCTGGCCGGTCGACGGCGTGGGATTTAATCGATCAATTCGAAATTGAATAAAATGGAATAGCAGCTACTGATCTCTAGCTTGCTTTGGCTAGTGCTTATACGACGGTCTCCCTAGGAAACCAAGGGATGAATAGGCAAATGGCCATTATCATGCCGGATTTCCCCGGGTAGGTTGACACTCAGCCTGTGCCTCCCAGCACAGGGACCGTTTCGGAAAGCAGCCGAGTTTAACAACCTAGGGGTAAAACTTCTTTGGTTGGCGTCTGTTTGGTGGTTTGCATCGCACACAGGGGCTTTAGATTAGAGGGAGGCGCATCCAAGGTCGACAACATGTTATCCTTGTTTGTTCCATGAGAGGAGTTCCTCATCTCCGGGGTGCTGCGAGTCAGCTGTCAAACGCCATAAGCACAGGTTCTTAATAGAGAGAACCGGACGACCTCCGAGATGAAGCCAGGGTTTGGCATTGGCATTGGAGGAATCAAGGAGTTCAACGTGGTAGCGGAATGAGGCGCAAAGCTAGGCTGGGGGTGAAGCTCTGTTGGAACAGGTTTTGGGCCATGATGCAGGGTGGTAGGGGGATGGAGATGCCACGTGTGGGCGAGGCTTCTAGAAGGTTTGGGTGAAGCTTCCACACAGTTGCCGGTTTCGGCGGACTTGACCGAGCGTTGAGGGCGAAAAGGTGTGGTTGCCTGTAACGTATCGACTATGGTTGGTGTGGAGAGCTAAACCATGATAGTATACTACGTAGTACGGTGGAGGCTCAAAGTGGTTGCAACGCGGCAGGATTGCTGGGAGTTGTGTGGGTGGCATCGCCAAGGATCCACTGGCGCGCTGTGTCTTGGGCTTGAGTTTGGAGAAAGGTGGGAGGGGGATGACGGATGGATGGTGGGTACCAGGAGTTCAGCCTAGAGTTGGAGCGCAAACGCAGATAGAGTGTGGCATATGTGCAAGACGTAATGGATATTTCCAGGGAAACGCATCAAAGCAGCCAGCCAAGGGCGTCGCCTTCAGCCATCATTTCGGTAGTTTCGTCGGGAATGCCCTTCCCCCAAATCTCGCCTCAACGTTTCGGGCCAACGAGAGGCGTAGGCACTATATGCAGGCTTGACAAGCTGTACAATGGTGCCGTTGAGAAGGGGGAAGTGCCGAACATTGGCAGACGCGTAAAGCCTTGACTGCCGCAAACGGTTTCATGGCGGATAAGGAAGATGTCGGACTGGTGTAATTCTGTTTTGTGAGCGATTGCATCAGAGGGAATGACTTGCAGGGCCAGCAAAGTTCCACGAGTGACATCTCCAACATTGCCTTCTTCTTTTTTCTCTCTCTCTCTCTTGTTCTCTTCTTTTCTGTTTGGGTGGTGGAGAATGCCTGTCTGTCATGTTACATATGACGACAGTCGCAAAACAAAAGCCGTCAATTGACGATCCGTAGAGAATGCGAAGGCGAGACGATATACTGAAAATCCAGAGTCAGCAGACCGCATGACTCTGCGCTGTCTCGAGTCGCGTGCGTGATCTGCTTCCTTTTTTTTATTTGTTATCCTGGCCTTTGCAGAAGAATAAAAATTAAAACTAATAAATAAATAGATTAAAAAATAATAATAAAAAGGAAAAACGCAAGCGGCAGTGATACAGATGACACACAGGTACAATTTTGGAAGCAGCTTTTCATCGGGAAATGGCTGCGGAATCGATGTCTCAGGCGCTTGGGGGGAAGGGGGAGGGGCACAGGGAAGATGGGGCCGGGGAAAAGCGAAAGGTGGAAAATCAACAAACCCCACGTTGGCCCGGATTGTCGATGATCTGGGGCACAAAGACAACAGGAAAAGAGCCAAAAGGGCAAAAGGAGGGGCAGCAGGTCCTCGTAGCGTCAGGTGGCCCCACCAGCCGCCAGCACCCCCGGATTATGACGTATCGCAGCCTCGAGCTCTCCCCAGCATGGGATCTCGATGTCGTTTGCTTGATCTTTTTTCTCCCCCCCAAACCGTCGCAGAGGAGGGGGCATAACATCCTCGCAGAGTCATGCTCTGACGGCAAGTCTAGTAGCCTCGCGTCATATTTTTGGGGGTTTATGCCAGTGTGCCGCGTCGTCACTGGTCCCTTCTACTGTGGTCCTGCTGATCCAATGGGCCAATCCACCCCCCCCCAGCCTTGCCAGACGATAACCGACGGGGGAAGGGAAGGGTGCAAGAAAAAAAAAAATAGCTGGCGACTCCACCCCAAAGAACAATCTCGACAGCTGTTGATTCTCAGGAATCAGGCATGACTTTTTCCTTCATGCTGGAACAGGTCTCCGTAATGGATGGGATCTGACTTGGACGTCAGAGGAGGGGTGTGTCGAGATGGTCCCAAGGGCAAGAAATAGGATTTTTAGAATTTATTCTTTTAATTTTTTATTTTTTTTAAAAA